>OY751320.1:20945190-21125190 GCA_963564615.1 Rhorus exstirpatorius
TCACCGTAATGCATCGAGAAATCCGAGGGGCTTTTGATGATATTTGCGTTACGAGATTTATTAGACAAAGCGTGTAATGAAATCATGATTGATGATAATTTATCGCCCTCAGCGTCGAGGCAATTCGTCAAAACGAGCTCATATCCTACATTATAACCTTCAAGGGTCACGTTTTACCAGTATCAATTTCCTCATGATAACCAAAAAGTTTTAACAACAAAATAATATATATAATTTATAATAAGTATAAATAATTTTTTTTTAATACAGATTAAAAAAAAGTTACTCGATTTATGCGCGCATCAATGAGAGTTGTTATATTATTTCGTGATGTTCCTTTCTTTGGAGGAAGACGGAGATTTTCGCGTACAGAGAACCACCTGGGCAGAGAGAGAGAGAGAGAGAGAGAGAGAAAGAAAGAGAGAGTTTTGCATACCGAGAAGCGCTGGACCACGAGAGAGCTCGATTGTTAGGATGACGTACGACGATAGAGACGAACGGAAAGGGAAAGAAAGAACAAAAAAAAAGGAGACCGAGGCCAAACTTTCTAGGAGGCAATCCCCGAGTCCAACCTCGTGGTCTGGATTCCTCTTCGTTTTTTTTTCTCTTCTGAAATTTAATCTCCTCCACCTTTCGATTGCTCAACACACCAAGCGCTTGAATTATCATGCTTTAATATCAAATTTAATTTATAAAAATAAGAAAAATAAAAAAAAAATTAATCAACCCTGTTCGACGAACCGGTGAAATTTTTTTTCTTTAAAATTTCGAACGAACGTGAGAGTCTCGCGAGAAAAAAAAAAGTGGCATTGACCGAGGCCTCGATATAATCACGTGGGAGTCTCTCTCTTTACCATTTCTTCGGCACGTTCGTGCGAAAATTTCACGCTTTGTGCCAGGGACTCAGCATTCACCCACAAATCTAATACAATGACACAAGAAGAGTGTTTCTTCGTTGACTTTTCTTTTTGACGTTTACTTATGCAGACAACACAAGTATGCCCTGTGTCTCATTGTATACATACATAAATATGTATACATATATTATACATAAATGTGTGTGTGTGTGTGTGACATCGTCTTGCGCGTCATCGCTAAAAGTGAAACCTCGGGTCTTGGATGAAAGTGGGTACGAGTTTGTACGCTGCCGAAATGAAGCGACCCTTTTTATTTTTTGTTCTCTTATTTTTTTTTTTTTTTCAAATATTGGCACGTCCTCGCGAAATTTATTGATACCCAGAAATCCGCATCTCTTTCGACCGTGTAATATCAATGTAACAACAATAACAATTATTATTATTAATAATATTAATAATTATTATTATTATGATTACTATTAATAGTAACAATTATTATTTTTATTGTTGTTATTATAAATACTTATTATTCTTATTAAATATTTATATTTTGATCTGGACAGTCCTTTTTCATTAAACAAATGCTCGGGGACCAGCCGCGGGTTTCATGACGGCGGTGAAAGTGCGCGCGCGCACCTTCCCGACGATCTGTAGATCGCGCGCTCGTCGCATTTTCGACGACGAGGATCCTCGAACGCGATCGTTATCTCTCTCTCTCTCTCTCTCTCTCTCTTTTTCCCTCTCGATTTTCGCATTCTCTATTTTGCCTACGCGCGACGAAGAAAATTGATCCAAAAGTATATAAAAATAAAAAAATAAAAAATAAAAAAGTAAAAAATAAAAAAATGCTCTTAAAATCTCATTAAAGTGCAAATTGTTATGGTCGTTGGAGACAAACTTTATGGCTCGATATCTCTCGCGGACCGATCGAACGTAATTCACTTTTATCTCGTTCCGCAGCAGACGATTGTTTCATTGTTAATTTAATTTTTTTTAACAACTGATTATTGCTTTTTATCTCGATATTTCGGCGTATCAGACGTGAGAACAGTTTTGTTGGGTTCAATGAGGAACGCCCTTATGATTATTATATCGAATTTATCGAATAAACGATTGGGGAGAAATGTTCAATAGCAGTTTTTCGAAATAAATTGTTAAACATTTAAGAAAGGCATTGAATGTGATTTAATAAAAATTGATACGTGCAATAAAAACAAAAATGGAATGATTAACGAACTCTGGCTGGCTAAAAATCAGGATAATGTGACGTAAAAATTTGATTGTGGGGCGAAAGGGGTTTCCAAGTGTTCCATTTAAAATTTAAGCAGCACAAAAGTTTTGCGAGGATCGAGCTCCGTAATTCGTCTCCAGTATAATTCGTGACTACGTCACTTGCGCTCGTAAACTTTCTATTGGTATAATAAATATAACAAGCAGCCATTAACTTTTTGTTTTCTCTCTTTTTCATATATATACCACACACACATATAAATATAAATATATATATATATATGATTCATTAAAAAAATTGACCCACTTATGGGCCACACGGTCTCAAATTTTCTTGCAGTTTCAGGATACGTTCAAGCACATCGTGAAAGCATACGTAATTTTTTTTTTTTTTTTCAATCTGTAAGCCCTGATTTTTCGTAATTTTTCGCAAAAATCATTTTACGTTGAGCAGGCAAAAAAAAAATTAACCAATAAAAAATCGAACGTAAAACAAAAATGATAATTTATAAGAAAAAAATTTAGCCAATGCGTTTCGATTCGGGAAAAAGACTCGGAAGTATATAAAAGGATGAAAAAAAATGCCGCGTTTGCCTGTTAGTCGATTTTCGAAAAATCTGACATTGCGAGGTTGACGAGTATTTTTTATTTTTTATTTTTTTTAAGAATAATTATCCATACATATTTCGACTGCTCGCAAGCAAAAGGGCGTAATGATTTTTTTTTCAGCTCAGCAGACTGTATTAGTCGCTTTTCATGCATAATCACCGCGAGATTTGTGAAGAAAAAAAAAACTCGGTAAAGAACTTACGGGAGAAACGTGCGTCTGACCGATGAGATTGGTACAATCTCTATACATAACTATATATATATATATACATGTATATTATATACACATGAGACCGGTTTCTGGTCCAGTATTTGCCGAATACACGAAAGAGAAATTTCTCTTTCACCATTTTATCCCAACTGGAATACTTTACTCTCGCTCAATTTTCATTTATTCATTTATTTCGCGAATTGTACGTGAAGAAAAAAAATAATAATATTAATAATTCAGTCTCTTACCTTTGAGCGCCCAAATCTCGTGATTCCTCAAGCCCCGTACATATCTCGTTATTTCACGCTCGCACGCATCGCCAATCGGATATATTCCCTCTTTCCAATTAATCGCGAGATTTTTCGAGCTATAAATGTCCAACATCTCGGCGATCGTCGTCCAATTTCGTTCATTCGTATTCGCATCGGTGTCACCATCGTGCTCGGGCAAGCTTCGCGTCCGGTGTATCGCACTCCCGACGGCTTCCGCATAGGCAGTATCCTCGATCGTATCTTTCGCGATAACTGCCGCCACCCCGAGAAACGCTACGAGCGTCAAGCACCACTTCATATCACTCATCCTTGAGATTGATTTACTTTTCTTTTTTTTTTTCCCCAAAATTTTCAGACGATGCGATCGATTTTGGAAGAAAAATAAAAATATTATTCGTAAAACAAATTCACAATAATAGCGAAGTAGATTTCCGGTCAGGTCTTCCTCATGATCGAGACGTTCGGTTCGATAGAAGGAAACGCGAGAAATTCGATCGATTCATTTGAATTTATATTACTTGAAAGCTCGAAGCACAAAAAAAAAATTGTCGATTATGCGCAACTCAACGTTTTTTTTTTTTTCTTTTAAACGATCAATCTTCTCCGGATCATAGCTGTTCGATCGTTATCCGAGAAAAAGAAGAAAATAGAGAGTTATATGTTAAAAATTTTTTTTTTTTTTCGAGAATCAAAAAAGATTTAGATTTAGGTCAACGCTTGTTATGTTCGATATTTCTTTCGCGTGGCCGGCTTTGTGTATACTCGCGGATGTCAGGTCGGTGTGCTTTTTGTTTTCTGTTTTTCTTTTTTTTTTCACTGTTGCTCTCGAGGGAGACCTCTTACCGCGATAGCCACCGACGAACTGTATATCGTACAACGACACAAGAGACAGGTGGAGAAATGGGTTCTTCGCCTGCTGGTCTCTCGTGTCTCCTCGAATCCAGAGAGTGAGAGAGAGAGAGAGAGAGACACTCGCCTCTCGCGAGAGCCTACAGAGGCTCGTCAACGTCCTCGCGCCACGAGTATATGGTGGGGAAGAAACGGTGAAAACTTCAAATTCTCATCACGAAGACATTATTATAGGAGAGTGTTTCGAGACAATCGCGATGCTTTCGGCATATTCTAATTTTCGTATTCAATGTGTGTGTGTTTTTTTTTTTTAATTTTTTTCCTCTAATTCGTTCAGTGATTTTTCTCGTCTCTCGGAGATTTGCTTGCAATGACGAGGATTATATTCAGTACGATAGGAAAATTACATCAATATTGGGCGAGGCATTGATCGTATAGAGAGGGCAAACGTTGAGGCGAGCACGTAGTCGACCTTCTCGCGAACCGGAAAGACTGCTTACCATTTTATTTCATTTTTTAAATTTGTTCATTTTATTTATTTAATTTATTTAATATATGATGGATTGGGGAGGAGAGGAGAGAGCGTGCGGACGTGTCGTGAGTGAGGCTCTCTACGGTTTAGTGGTCCAAAAAGTCATTTGTCAAGGGATTTGATAAGAACAAAGTGCTGGAAAAGAAGAAGGCCGGCCTGGGAGGAGTCGAAATGCAAAAGTAGTTGGAGAGAAAGGTGAAAACTAATTATTCCAGCGAGACAATTTCGTGAAAAATTTTGGTGAGGTTAGGATCGCGAAGACGAAGAGTACGGAAAAGATGGAGGGCAAGGAGGTTGACGAGCGCGCCGCGGACGGGACGGATTCGGAAGTACCTTCGGATCGGGAGTTAGAACGGACGGTACGAGCAGACGACGAAGAATCCTACTACGTCTGATGATGGGGGGTTAACGACGTAGCAATGAAGCAAGGAAGAGAGGAAGACACCACCGGGTTCAAAGAACAAGCCAGAGGGAGGAGAATCGGGATAAAAGACTCGGATGGAGGAATATACGTGGGAGCTTTTGAGAGAGGGGCGGAGGGGATGAAGTACGAAATGTGAAGAAAGAAAATTGAATGGGCGACGGGAAGACAACAACTCGGAGAAATAATAGAAGCAATGGAGTCTAAACTAGACCAGAATTAGTACGGGGAGAAAATTACGAAAGGACAAGGACGTTGAAGAGACGGATGAGCGAGGAAGCCGACAAAATTGCAACGGAGAAAATTACCAATACCCCACAGACGCTCAAAAGGAAGAGAGGTAGTTAAAAAAAAAAAATCGAAAGGAGGAGTGGAGGTAATTGCTAAAGAAAAAAGCAGAGAGGATACGGAAAAGCCGATGACAACAATAGACAACAAAATGGAGAAACAAGAGAGACAAGCAAGAAGATCGAACGTCATAATAGTCAGAGGTTGGGATTTTGGCGAAAAGAACTTGAAGTCCGGAAGTAGAAGATTTTTTTGGAACGGAAGATGCAAGTAAGATCATGGTGTAAGAAAATAAGGTGTGTTCGTGCGCATCGCTGCCGCTTCGGCCAATCAGAAGATGCCCCCATGTGGCATCATTTTGAGCGATATTTTTGAAAGCTATAAAAATTACCATTAATTCTTACGCCCACCAAATCTTATTTGATGGGGGCCCATTCAAATGTTAAATAATTACTTTACATTCTCCAAAATAGACCGGACCACATATGGAGAAGAGAAACCGGATGTAGAGGAGTGGGTCTAGACTTATGGAAAAGAGCAGCGCAGTATAAGATTCCAAACGCTGTTCAAAATTCCAGGTTCAATGTCAAATGCATAGCGGCCCATTTACGAAGACTCGATAACCCGGGCAGCGGTATTCCTCTAACATTTCTCATATATTGATAAGCCTTCGTGCTAACACTTCGAAAGGCGATCGCCGATTCTAGGTTCTAGATTCTAGAGAGCTATGGTGGATAGAGAGCTAATGGTAGAGAAACGTATATAGGAGCACAAACCTAACAGTATAAGGAACCAAAGAGTGGATAATTAGATGTAATTAGATTCAAGTGAAACACTGTGTGTACCAAAAATATGTAAAACAAATACTAAATTCTCAAGGATGTGGAAAGTATAAACAAAAGAATAAAAGAGGGGATAGAAAAATTAAAAAGGTAAATTTTAAAGGAAGGAAGAGGAAAAAATAAGAAATTCGTCGTACAATGCCAGGTATGTACAAACACATTGCCGAGGAGGAGATGCCCTGGAAATATTGGTCAGAAGAGGGGATGAGTGGAAGAGACAAAGAAATGTGGGCAAGATTAAGATGTGGCAACGTAGGAAGAGCGGAAAAGAAAGGAGAGAAGGATTAGAGGTGCAGGATATGTAAAGAACAGGATGAAACGTTGGAGCATTTATTTATATGTAAAAAAGGAAGAGAGATAGTAACAGAAAAAGCAAGAAAGAATGCAGAGGAATGGATGGAAGGAATTGATGAGTGGGTGTTGTGTGGGAAAATAAAAAAAGGAATGTGCGATTGCTATAGAGAAATAGAGGAGTTCTGAAAGAAAAGAGCAAGGGGAAGAAAAAGAGTTGGAGTAGAAGGATAATTAAAGACAAGAGATAAAGGGGCGAGAACGCGAAGTATATTTTAAGGATATGATTAGAAAGTAAGCAAAGGGCTATAAATATATGCTGTTGAACATTATAGAATTTTTTAAAAAACTTGTAAAAGTTATGCAAATAAAACTCCAATATACTATATATTCTCAAGCCCAAAGGGCAAGAATGGCTTAATAAATACTACTCCCACTGCTACTATTTTATTTATTTAAATTGATTTGGTGATTTTACTTATTTTATTTATATTAGTAGGTTAGGTAGTTTTTACACCGACTCCCCTGAGAGTTGTGGGCTCGCATCACTTTTTTCCGTTGGCCTCCTCTCGTTCTCTCGTATCCGTTAGTCCCCGGTTCGATTCCCACTACCGAAGCTTGTCGCGCACCCGCTAGATGTCAGCACCTGGAACAGAAACAGTCGTAGTTTGTACGCCCTGCCTCTGGAGCTATGCCTGAGCCCGTTTGTGCTTTCACCATCAGCTGTGCTACACGGCAACGCTTCTCGCTGCCGGAGCTTGTCTCGCACACGCTAGGTGTCAGCACTTTGGGACAGAGGCAGTCGTAGTTAGTACTTCCTGCTTCTGGAGCTACGTCCGAGCCCGCTGTGCTTTCATCTGCCGTGCTACGGCATCTGGAATCGAATCCGAGAAATCTTCGCAGCCTTTCGGTCACCGCACACCAAGTCGCTGCTTTCCTTTGGACCTACATTTTTAGGTGGGTTCCGAACCACCGGGGTCGCAGAAAAAGCACTCCGAAAATTTTCCCATTGGTGCCGGCGGTGGGAATCGAACCCGTCCCCATCGCATTCCACTGCAAGTGAGCCGGGAACGTTACCACCGCGCTACTGTTCCTCTATTTATGCTAGTATTTATTATATAATTCTTGAAATAATTCACACCGTTTTTCCAATTTTTATTTCCGACGACTCATAGTTGTATTCTTCGAAATGTATACATTGGCAATTGTTGAAAAAATTTCATCCATTAGAAACAAAAATATTTTCCTGATTGGAGGATCAAATAAAAAAAATTCAGCTCCAGACGAATCAGTGAAGCTTATAATTGAAAGTGTACCATGGTGGTGCAATATCTATAAAAAAAAAACCGAAAAGGATAGTTTATTTTTCTATAAACTTTCAAAAATTCATCTCGTCGTTAATATATCAGTATAATGGTTTTTTTTTCAATTTATAAACGACGTTGAGCAGGAATTTACGCTAATTGGAGAAACGATGGTAAATACTTCTTTCTTTCAATGATTGTGGATGATTGCCTCTACGAAGAGATAAATTACTCCCAATTAGTGTAAAAAATTAAAGTTTTTAAAGAATGTCTTCACAGTGATTAGTGACAGTGAATTAAAATATGTACAGGATTTTCATTCAAATGCGCGTCCATAATTGGTAGAGCACATGGTTGAATCACTCAATAATTATCGTACATCAAAAGACAAAAAAATTTTGAAAAATGTAAATAAGAATACATAAATAGAAATAAAAATAAATAAATAAGTAAAAATTTATAAATAAAAAAAAAGAAAAATAACGTTTCTTTTTCGACAAAAGAAGCGTAGGAACAAAAATCAATTAACACCCTGGTCATTGAGGCTTTGCGCAATTACAAGAAGCCACTTACGTTCATCGTGAGTGTGCCTGCTGACCTTTCTGGGATTTTCACTCTTTACTTTGCACTCTCAATGGTTCAATGATTCAGCGTTAGCGACGAAATATAAAATTAAGGCCGACACACCGTCAGGATAATACGTCATTTACACACGCGTTGCTCAATCGACTACTGAACGTTTCGAAATTTCCTCATTGTATCATTCGATCTACGATGAAAATAACAAAACTCAAACGGCAAATTTTCAAAATATTCAACGATATTGTTATGACTTTTTGATTTCCGAATCGATTTTTCCAAACAAATAACAGTGTTAACGATTATTTATTTATTTATTGGCAGTTCAAGCGATAATTTATCAAAAGCCAAAACACAAAGCTGTGAGCGACTATTTTTTTTCTCTCGCGCAATATAACCTCGAGCACCATTCCATAATTAAAAATCGTGCATGACTCTAAAGTCTAAGCGCGAATAATCATCGTATACTGAGATAATTGCTATTATCATAGAAACGAGACCTCGATTTAATTCATATTCTCGTTATAGAAAGCTATCTCGAAAGTTATTTTATTCTTGGACAACAGCTCGGGAATTTTTTTCAAGGGAAATTTTAATAAAATGAAAATAAAAAATTGACGATAGAAATTTTTAATTACCGAGAAAATATCGATAAAGCGAAAACCAAATTTTGATTAACGAAATTTACAGAATCCATTTTGAGAGACGATTTAAAAAAATAATTTTCCAATAATGAAGATTTGAAAAAGCCCACATTTTGTAATAATTGAAATAAAAACAATTTCAAATTTATCTGTAAAAAAAATTCTTCTAAAACGTGTCGGTTTCATTTTTTGAAAATCGAATTAAACAGGAAGAAAAAAAATCGAGCTACATAAATGTTGCGTTGGTCTATAACATGGTTATGGATAAACTCGTCTGGTACACATCGAGTCTCCCAGCACGCGAGATTTAATAATCATCGTGCTGAGTTGCTAATACGTAATGATTGTGTACGTTTTATGGATCAAGGAATTTTATTATCGAGTGAGATAGATCGCGTGCGGCATTACTTTCGAATATTTTTCATTTTTCTAATAAATAAATAAAAAAATTCATGAAGTAAATTTGAGTAAATTTAATAAATATTTTTTTTTTTTTAATCTGTGTGTTCCAACGTATACCCTTGCGGGTTTTTAGTCGAGGAACTTTAGACGAAAAAACGCCAAAAGCTCGAACTCCGGGAAAGTTCCACCGATTTTCATGATTTTTTTTTTAATCGCTTTGAAATCGAATTTGAAATAAAGTTTACCACCTGAGATCACTTGCTTTTTTTTAAATTTATGTAAAAAACCGATTAATCGTTAATTCGCATTAAAAGTGTATTTGAGGTATTCAGATAAGCGTGTTATGGTGAATTTATTTTAAAAACAAGTTTAGGCCCTCTACTATAGGTCAATACTTCGGAGAAATTACATTTCCACACAGGTATACGACCCTGAGAGCGTTTTTAGGGGTAGAGGGTCGAACGCGGCAGCTGTTCTCGGCTACCCGACGGAGCCAGTCGCATTCCCAGAGCCATCCAGGCTACTTGTATAAGAGTGCTAGAAAGTGGTAAAAATAATGTGTTGAATAATAGAAAATACACTGTAGTGAGTACATTTTGTCCGTGTAACTAAATTTTGTATTGAATATAAACGCTTAAAGATGAGTGAGCCCAATCAAGACTCTGTAAATTCCGATGACGGTGAGAAATGTTTCATTTGCGAAACTACGGGAGGTCTCATAAAAGTGGAGAGAGGAATGCCTAACTTACGACATGCCGCAACCGAGCGATCCGATGGAAAATTAAAGTTTTTAAATAGCGTTGCATCTGTTCATGTTCACTCAGAGTGTCGACAAAAATACGTAAATAAGAAGTATATCAATATTTTTAATAATAAAAAAAAATCCGAGGAATCAACATCTCAAAATTTTAGCCCACCGAAAAAAAAACTAAGGAAAAGTGTTTCCGCGGGATTCGAGTGGAAGAGTAACTGCTTTTTATGCAATGAAGAAGCAGATCTGGTCAAAAATGTAAAGTTACCCAAAGCATCCCGAAGGAAAATCAGATTAGTAAGTGAGTATCAGTTCAAAGAAACAGTTCTCAATCTAGTAAAAGAACGAAGAGATGATCAAGCTCGAACAATTCTTACGAGAATTTCAAGTGTAATTGACTTGACGGCAGTTGACGCTCGATATCATGCAGATTGCTTTAATGTGTTGCATATGCAATCGAAAGAGAAAACCCCCAGACAAGCCATTGTCGTAGTAGACGATGCAATGGACGAGATATTCAAGTTTATTGAAAACAACGATGATTCTCAATTCAGTCTACAACAGTTGAAAGAAATAATCACAGGCTCGCATGTTCCTGATGAAAAAACCATAAAAAAAAGGCTATTATCGAAATACGAAGATGATATAATCATAACTACCAAAGCCGGAGGTAAATCAATTATCTGTTTTGCTAATAAACGTGATCAAATCTTGACGGACGATTGGTATAATGAACGCTTAAAAAATGACGAGGAAGAGGAATTTCGCATTTTACGAGCTGCTGGCGAGATTCTCCGAAGAAGAATCAGAACAAAAGTATGTTTACGGGAGAATTACCCACCGAGCGATCAAATGTTCGATAACATCAACGAATCAATACCAAGCGCATTGCTGTATCTTCTCCGGGAAATTATTTTGAAGGATAAGAAAGGAGATGCAAGTATACCCTGCTTAAAATGCCGGATAGATTCCGGATACAAATCGGGATTTAATACAGTTGTATCCGAAATTTTATACGGTTTTTGTGTCCGGTCTGTATCTGGGCCTATGCGGGATCTTATCTGTACACCCAATACTTTTCATTCAGATTCTTATCCGGTTGAATCCGGAATGTAGTCGGTGCACAGATTGTGCGCCTATACGGTTCTGCCCGGAATTTTATGCGGTTTTTGTGTTCGGTCTGTATCTGGGCCTATGCGGCATCTTATCTGTACACCCAATACTTTTCATGCAGATTTTTATCAGGTTGAATCCGGAATGAAGTCGGTGCACAGATTGTGCGCCTATACGGTTATGCCCGGAATTTTATGCGGTTTTTGTGTCCGGTCTGTATCTGGGCCTATGCGGGATCTTATGTGTACATCTAATACTTCTGTAGCACATTCTTATCCGATTGAATCCGGAATTTAATCGGCGCGCAGATTGTGAACCAATACGGTTCTGCCCAAAATTTTAATGGTTTTTGTGTCCGGTGTGTATCTGGGCCTATTCGGGATTTTATATGCACGTCACTTACTTTTATAGCAGATTCTTATCCAGTTGAATACAGGACGTAGTCGTTGTACAAATTACAATTACAATTATAATTTGTAATTGAAAGTCAAATCAATTATAAATTACACATGTAATTGAAATGTTTTTTCGAATCAATTACAAACTACGAATGTAGTTGAAATATTTTTTTTGAATCAATTACAAATTACAAATGTAATCAAAATGCTTTTTTGAATCAATTACAAATGACAAATGTAATTGAAATATTTTTTCGAATCAATTACAAATTACAAATGTAATTAAAATGTTTTTTCCCATCAATTAAAAATTACAAATATAATTAAAATGTTTTCTTCGAATCAATTACAAATTACAAATCCAATTGAATTGTTTTTTCAAATCAATTACAAATTACAAATCTCATTGATACCTTTTTTGCATCAATTAAAATTTCCCAATCTAATTAAAACGTTATTCCGAGTCAATTAAAAATGTAATCCACAACATTCGAAAAAAACATTTCAATTAAATTTGTAATTTGTAATTGATTAGAAAAAAATATTTCAATAACATTGTAATTTGTAATTGATTGGACTTTCAATTACAAATTATAATTATAATTTGTAATTGAAATGTAATTAATTAAAAATTCGTCCCACACTGGTTTTTTGTGGGGCAAGGGCGCAAGAAGTACGAACTGTTTGACGAGTATAAAGTGCCGCACGAGCCGAATATTGGTTCCCGTGCCACCTATACAACTTTCTGCGCTACCTCCGTCAAAAACTCGATCAATTAGGAGTTTCTTAAGCACTAAGTGCGTAAAAAAGTGTATAATAGTCGAGTTTTTGACAGAGGTGACCTAGAAAAGCTCTTTTTCAGCGTCGTGTGTCACAATCATGAAAGTTATATAGTGTAAATAATGTGAAACCTGAGATAGAGCATTTAAATATCCATACAATTATCATTTTATTGTTACTCATATATTCTTTAATAAAAGTACATTTTGACCTGAAATATCATCTTGTAATGTTATGTATGTGCGTGCGTATATATATATATGGGGCATTCCACGCCAAATCAGCCACTGCTGGACCTTTGCATTTTTAAATGTGCTAATTTTTTTTTTCTCATTTTGAGTTCATGATAAAGAACTCACCTGATTTTTTTCAAATTTTCATCTCAAAAATTGCACCCAGCAGGATTTTTTCAAAAATTTTCTATTTTTTTTTTTCGTTTATCTATAACTTCCTGAAAAATGAAGCGATTCGAAAAAACGAGGGGGTCAAAATTTTTGTTTTGAAATACTCTTTCGTTTATGATTTTTTTAAAAATCATTCATGTTTTAATTCAATAAGTTTTTTCAATTTTAAGCATAAAATCGCATTGTCTACATTGTTTGTATCCTTCGATTTTTCTCATTTTTTTTTTAATGAAAAACTTTTATTTATTTAAAGAATTTTAAGCCTAATCTCGTAGTGGGCAATTCATTCTTTCTATTAAAAAAAAATACATTTTGTTGTTTTTTTTTTCTCAAATTAAATTAAATTGAATTAAATTAATTCTAAAATTTATCTTTTAATTAATCTTTTAATTAATCTTAATTTATCTTAATTATTAATTTATTTTAATTTATCTTATTAAAATCTTATTATTATTTTATTTATCTTGTTATTATTTAATTATTTATTTATTTTAATTTATCTTTTTTTAAATTATTAATTTATCTTTCCGAATGTTTAGTCTGTAAAATTTTCCCGAAAGACATTTTTCATAAAATATGAATTTATTGTGCGTGGTAAGAGTGTCAGCGATCCACACCACAAAATGTGGCTATATCGCGATACCAGAAACCCACAAATTGGTTCTTGGCTAAAAATTAACGAATTATTTTCCCAAATCCTTCATATTTCCAGAATACTAAGGCCAAGTCATTGTTTTTTGTACATAATGTCAAGCATAAAAAATTTACCGTGTTTATATTTTATAAAAAATGTCTTTCAGGTAAATTTTACAGATTTAACAATTGCATTCGAAAAGATACATTTTTGGTCTTTTATCCATACGCTTCGTTCGATTTTTCACCGAATTACAGACATTTTGGAATTACTAATTTAATTTAATTTAATTTAATTTGAGAAAAAAAAACAACAAAATATATTTTTTAAATAGAAATAATGAATTGCCCACTACGAGACTAGGCTTAAAATTCTTTAAATAAAGAACAGTTTTTCATAAAAAAAAATGAAAAAAATCGAAGGATACAAACAATGTAGAAAATGCGATTTTATGCTTAAAATTGAAAAAACTTATTGAACTAAAACATGAATGATTTTTAAAATAATCTTAAACGAAAGAGTATTTCAAAACAAAAATTTTGACCCCTTCATTTTTTCGAATCGCTTCATTTTTCAGGAAGTTATAGTACGTAGCACGTAGCAAATTCGCAACTCCTATGATTGTTTAGTACCGTCTTTAGAGATTAAATCTAGTCGCATATAGCAATATAAACACACGTAGTAATAAAGTAACACGTAAAACTTAAAGGTACAGAGCACACTTTTTCCACATACGTAGCACGTAACCAACTCATCGGTACTCCTCTGATTGTTCAATACCGTCTTCTCAGATTATGTCTACTCACATATAGCAATATAAACACACGTAGCAAAGTAACACGTAAAACTTACATACATAGAGCACACTTTTTCCACATACGTAGCACCTCGCGTAGCACGTAGCAAACTCGGAACTCGTCTGACTGTTCAGTAACGTCTTCGGAGATTATTTCGAGTAAACTCTCTAACAGAGTATATATGCAAGACCCTTTTTTATGAGGTTTGAAGGGACAGCGCGCCTCGAAGTCTGCTGCGGGGGAAGGTGATCTTGCGGTTCTCTTCGACTGAGAACCTCCAACTATTCCCACTCCACCGAGACTCAAGTAGGCACACATGATCCTGGAAAAACTTGGAAAAAAAGGGAAGGAACGAAAGCGAGAGCGACAAAAAACTTTGTCATACATCCAATCCCTGTCCCGACGAAAATGTTTCCAGAGATTTTTTTTTGTAGTTTATACGTAGTAATTAGTAAAAATTTGTAGTTTAAATTATCTCTTGTCGCGGATTTTTGATGAGGCAGTATTGAATATTGGCTCAAAATCCTCTGGTTTCACGTGAGCTCTTGTCCACTATAAAGCAACATGTGAAATAAAGAACAGAAAAATATTTTAATATTTAGAAGTTAAAAAAATTAGTTTTTATGAATTTCAACATAGACTATTCGGGACTAAAAAAATCACACGCATCTCCGGTTTTACAAAACGTTTTGTTTCGTCATACAAAACATAGCCACCGAAGGATTGAAGGATATCTCAATTTGGAAATTCCCGAAAATAGCCTTTTTCGAAATTTCAACGTCGTTGAAGCAGTAGTAAAAAATTTTATTGATCCCAGCCCTTCCACGTGAGCTATTTGGTAGTAATAAACTGCATAAATCTCGGAGAAGAGCGAAATCTAAAAAAAAGGCCCTTTTCTGAACCACCATAATATGCATACTAGTCGTCTACAGTCTAGAACGAACACTTTGTTGGTGGAAAATATATGTATGCAGGTATGCACACGACGATACATTCTCACTTTGGTGAGAGTGTACAAGTGTGCATGGTCCCTAGATGTAGAATTTGGGTATAAAAAGATAGACGAATAGAAGGTGACGTGCATGAGTATGAGAGAAAAAGATCGGTACGAGTGAAAAAAGTTAGAAAGAATGAGCAACATGAGTGTACGAGTGTGAGAGGAAATGACTGCAAACCGCGAATGAGACAAGGAGCTGAAGGCGTATGGTTCAGAGTGGGACAGAGTATAATTATGAGTTCTTGCATGCGGGGGTTTCGGGTTTTCAAAATAGCACCCACTATTTTTTGACTTTTTTGATTATTCTACCATGCAGTACAGTGTATTTTTTTTCGTACGAGTGTTGAAATACATTCGGAAAAGAACGGAGACACGATTTTATTGATTAAAAATAACTCTTTTAACATTTTTCTTAGTAAAAAAAAAATCGAGCTCGAACCCCGATCCTGCAGAGTTGAAACCGTGGACTGTATCCACTCTGCCGAACTCTACGTCATATAAGCTAGAAAAGTTGAACGAATGTATTCATCGAGCTCGCTTAGGGACGCTTAACAATTTAGGTCCAACTTCGGTCGATTAAACAAAATAATGTTTATATGTAAACAGTTTTATTAATTAATACGTATTAGCTGAAAAAAAAACAGCTCAGGAAACATTTTCGTCGGGATACCAGGGATTAGAATCACGATAAAGAAACCAGAGAAACCTCTACTAGATAGGTTGCGAATGGGCCCGGATATAATCGCGTCTGCCGACTTGTTCCATTTTCAAGCCTCGGGATTCCGGTCCAGGCCCCCACAGACCCAGATAGAAAAGCTGTTCACTCTTGAATTGTTTCAGTATACCTCGACCGGATTGGTTGCTAACGGGCCCGGATAGATTCCCATCCGCTGACTTGTTCGATTTTCAAACTTCGGGATTCCGGTCGAGACCCGGCCATGCCCGTATAGAAAAGGTGTTCCACTGTTAGACGTGAATTATTTCAGTATATCTCGACCGGACAGGTTGAGAACGAGCCCGGATAGAATCCCATCTGCTGACTTGTTCAATTGTCAACCCTCGGGATTCCGGTCGAGACCCGCGCAGACCCGGATAGAAAAGCTGTTGCGCTCTTAGAGGTGAATTATTTCAGTGTACCTCGACCTGACAGGTTGCGAACAGGCCCGGATAGAATCCCATCCGCCGACTTGTTCAATTGTCAACCCTCGGGATTCCGATCGAGACCCGCACAGACCCAGATACAAAAGCTGTTTCGCTCTTAGAGATGAATTATTTCAGTATACCTCGACCTGACAGGTTGCGAACGGGCCCGGATAGAATCCCATCCGCTGACTTGTTCAATTGTCAACGCTCGGGATTCCGGTCGAGACCCACACAGACCCGGATAGGAAAGCTATTTCGGTCTTAGACAAACATAATAATATTTTTCATTGCAGGATAAGCTCCAGATAGAAGCGGATAAGAGCCGCTATTACTGGTTTCTATTACCGGATGATATCCGAGCAGGCCCAGATATATTCCAGAATGAAACAAGTAACCAAATAACGTCCAGATAGGGGCAGAAAGGGAATAAATCGGAACGTATGCGGACGTTTATCCAACTTTTAATACGGTCTTATCAGGACTTATCCGGCATTTTAAGCAGGGTAAGTATCGCTTTCAACGAAAAGAAGTGCACCTCTATCGCTCATGCCATTATGGCTGCAGTTAGGCCACGAACTTTTTTATCGCCCCTGCAAGTTGTATGGAGTCCCGAAATCTAAAAAATCGCTGAACGAATTCAGGTGTGTATTAATATTGGGTATTGACTTTGAAAAGTAATAATATTGTGATCTTAATGACCTTTTTCTTCATTTTAACCTAGGTACGAGAGTTTCATCAAGGCGACAGCTAAAAATACCAGAGCGACGCAGTTGCACGCTTTGCCCCCGACCGAAGACGCATCAGCCGAGCATCTTAAGAGGGTATATCTCCAGGTACAACTTTGGATTGGGAATAAAATATCTCCAACGGAGTGGGGTTGGAGATATCATAATCAATTTCTGAAGCCTATGACTATGCAGCAGCAACCGGCCCCAGAAAACATCCTGAAAACTATTTTCTGCAACTGCCAGAAAGGATGTGGGCCAGCGTGTGGTTGTAGAAAGAGTGGATTACACTGCACCGGAGTGTGTGGTGTATGCAACGGATCGAGCTGCATGAATGCAGCACCGGTCATTAGAGCCGAGGACTCAAACGAAAACGATATTGACGATATCAACTCATAAGTTTCGAAATAAAAAGACTTTTGATGATAAACTGAAAATATAGTATAAGTTACTGCCTATTCTTCATTTTCCTCAGCAATATTACATCCAGTATCCTCAAAAACACCAATTACGTGAATTTACTGCTAAAAAAAAAATAATAATACAATAAAAAAGTTTCGAAAAAAAAAATTTCGAAAAAAATTTTTTCAAAAAAAAAGCAAGTGTTCTCAGGTGGTAAACTTTGTTTCAAATTCGATTTCAAAGCGATTAAAAAAAAAATTATGAAAATCGGTGGCACTTTCCCGGAGTCCGAGCTAAATGTCTAAAGTTCCTCGACTATTTTACGTATTAACCCTTCCCATTTTATCCCTTCTATCACTCCCTGTCCGCACTTCGCTAAGCTAACCTAACTTCCGTAGCATCCGCAGCTGCTTTTTAGCTACACTGTATCGCATTCGCCGTGGACATGGGGAAACTGCGGAAAACCCATGCCGATACGGACGGCTTTATTTTTACTGAGTTTTCGATATTTTACCATCCAAATCTCAGCAAAAGTGCCTTCCGTTCGGTAGTCGGCGCGCCAGCCATTGCGCGGCTAAGCGGTCACCCATCCAAGTAGTGGCCTCGGCCAATATTGCTTAACTTGGGAGATCGCCAGAGCCGCACACCGACCGCGCGTCCACTACCGTTGGTGTAATTTAATAAATATATTTTTATTAAGTAATTTTAACCGGAAATATGTAAAAGATGTCGAGTCGCTGCTCGGTCGGGAACTCGGTTTGTCTCGTTTCACCTGTTTATTCTTTTCAATAGCGAGAGAGAGAGAGAGAGAGAGAGAGAGAGAGAGAGAGAGAGAGAGAGAGAGAGAGAGAGAGAGAGAGAGAGAGAGAGAGATCGGAGTAATAATAATAATAATAATATAAAATGAGCTGGGAGAAGGAAAAGATTTCTCGACTCATCGTCATTTTATATATTATCTCTACCACGAATCTCTCTATACCGATAATATATATATATATGGAGTTGTGCAAAATATCACTGGATCATCTTGACATCGACGCGACAGCTTCCTGTTTCTTTGTTTACCTCTTCGAAAAACTCACTTATGAAAAAAAAATGTCAAGTCGTGATATAGAGCTTGGGCCACGCAGTTTATTATTATTATTATTATTATTAATATTATTATATCTGTATTCGATTTTATTTTCTTTAAAAATAAATTATTATTTTAATTATTTCATTTTGTTAATGATTTATTCCGAAAAAAATATTTCAATTTTTAACAGTACTGGCGAGGGAAAAGTGTGAGTCAAATCAGAAATTAAATTTGCAGTAAGAAATTAATGTTGAAACATACAAGAATCGCAAATGTAACGAATAATTGTGTAATTGTGGATCGCCAAAGTATTTGCATTTTTTTTTTAATCGTAAAAAGTTGGTACGAGGGCGCTGTGATCGATATAACGGAAATTCAGCGCCCCCTCTGTGTCGATATTTGCACTATTCGGAGGATTTTAGCGAATCTAACGATAAATTCGAGAAATTAAAAAAAAATCGAGTAATATTTAAGAAATGAAGAAGAAAAAAAAAACATCTCGGCCCAGATCACCCTTGAATGTGATGGTCATAATAATTTATGTCGTCAGCCAAAGTTCAAATATTCGTAATTCGTACAAGCCCGATGACATCGAGAAAGGGGGATTCGCATGAGTTCCTCTTGCGATACATATAAAAAAAAATAAAAAAAATCAACGACCAAGTTTCACTTGCAGTTTGTTATTGTATTATCATACGAAGAATCGTCGTTGACGCAATTTCTCATCCAAGACCATAATATGTATTATTTAACGCCATGGTCATTGGTGCATAAATTATTTTTTCCAACGTTCACGAGATGCACGATTCCAAAACAACGAATTTTTTTAATAATCGTATGAACCGAAGAAATTGTGTGTACCTTCATCGAGTAAAATCGATTTATCAGATTTAACAAAGATGTCATTTTAGAAAAAAAAATGCACACAATTCATTAACCCAAATTGATATTGTTAATTATTTTTTTTTTATCAGAATATAATCTGACCGAGCTGAAAATTTTTCAATCGATGACTTAATAAATTTTTTTTAATTAAAAAAAAATTGATCGATTGATTCGAGTAATTATTGTTTTTTTTTTAAATAAATTTTCAAATTTATTACAGTAAAAATCGTGTGAATAAAATGAATAAATTTCTCTCGATACAAGCACATAAATTCATTTGCATCCCTTACCCAAAATATTGAATAAAAAAAATTGTATAATACCTCAGGGACGAACGAGTCTCAATCAGGCCCAAGGCTCGCATCAGCTGCAAGAACTTTCATCACGTGCGCGACAGTAAAAAATGCTTTAATTTCTCGATTTCTCTCTCTCTCTCTCTCTTACTCACTCTCTATTTTTTTTCTTTTTGCCTCGCCCTTTCCATCGTCATCTTGGGCGGTGTGAAATTTATTCCAAACTCCGACTGATTATCCGTCGATTTGAAAATGTTCAATAACCCGTGAATACGTTTAGTGAAGAGTCAAGACGAAAATGCCAAGGACCCGGCTATAGAATGTCAGGGGCGACGAGAATATTCCTCGCTGATCGATACACTTTTTACAGTTGGACGGCAAAAATTACTCCGGTAATTGTCATTAGAAAAAAAAAAAAAATTAAATACAATCACTCGGAATAAATGCAACGAAATGAAAATTAATAAAAAATGAGTAATTGGAATGAAATAAATTCCCATTGAAATTATTTCAAGTAATTTCAGCCCAATTTTTATTTAACTAAAATTACTCAGATTAATTTGTATTTAATTAAAATTACTTTCAGTGAATTTTATTTCATTAAAATTACTTCGAATAATTTGTATTCCCTTAGAAATTACTTCGAATAATTTTTATTTCATTAAAATTACCTCGATTAATTTGCATTTCTTTGAAATTACTTCGAGCAATATTTATTTCATGAAATATTATTTCGAGTAATTTGTAAATTGCTAATTTTTCATTAAAACTTAGCCAAACTCTGCATCGTCAATCATCAAAGACCTTCTACTTGATATTTTATTTATTTTTTTCTTCATTCATTATTGAAACAGATGATAAAATGTAGTCGCGTGAATGAAAACATATTAAATCTATGATAATGGTGAAACGGTACAGTCTCGTTTGTTTTGTTTGTTTGTTTTTTTTTTTTTTTTTTTTTTTTGCCGAAAGGTTCATCGCGCGTTATACGAGTTTTTGTCGAAGAGATTTCTCATTCAACGAATATCTTGTGTTTTGCATGTATCATGCATGCGATTAACGCGGGGAATAAAAATAGGAAAAAAAAACAAAAAAAAAAAAACGACGAACCTTCATTCCACCAGATGGGATGAACGTTCGTTCAAAATGGAAAACTCATTTGAATTTTTACAAGGTCGTCTCATCGATATCATCCTGAATTAATAAAACAACAAATATTAATATTGCAAATATCACGCGTTCACGTGTGAAGTAATCTCTTCGTGGATTCAGTCATTTTTTTTTACCCTCAAAACACCCATGCATTTTCTAATATTTTGTCTATTTCATTGGAACGTTAAATCCTGAAAATGATATATAAAATAAAAAAAAAAAATTTTTTATAAAAAAAATAGTACTAAAATTGTCATTTTTACTTACTAGCACGTGAAATTGTTCGTATCAACGAAAATAATAATGTAAAGAGTCCGAGTATAGCTCGACGTGGTCGTGAATTTTTTTTTTTTTTTTTTTTTTTGAGTATTCGAAAATTGTCAAAGTGATTTTTAATTAGGGATGAGTGACAGTCACAACTATGGAGAGTCGAATCAGAGAGAAAAAGAGAGAGAGAGAGAGAGAGAGAGAGAGAGAGAGAGAGAGCTTGGCCAATAGGGTGTCATTAACGTTGCTGAGATTTGCGTGATCGATAAAAATTTTTTTTTTTAAATTATCGAAAGTTAATGAAAATTTCGACGAGAAAGAATTTATTTTCCTGTAATTCTTCGAATTACTCTACTCAAACATTTTTACCCAACGGAAAAAATAATTTAATTTATGTTTATATATATATATATAAAATATATTTATATATCATATTATTTTATATTAATATTATAATAATATTAATGTATATTATATTAAATAATATAGCATATGTATATTGAACATATATATGAAGTATGGGAGTTCAATGCTGCTTCCACTGGCGAAGTGGATGAACGATCCTCAGCAAGGAGACCATAGGGGCCTCGAAAAGTAGGCTGAGAAACAGGGAGATCGCGTAGGACGCGACTGTGATGCCGAAGAAGATGATTGCCTGGGAAAAAAAAAAGAAAAAGAAAAACAAACGCCATCGAGCTCGGTAGTCTTGTAGTGAAAATTCTGCATTTATGCCACAGAGTTATCGAAGAGATTGCAAAAAATAACGAGGATTATAGGAAAATGTAAAAAATTTGATATAGAATCGTACATTTTCGGCTAAAAACCGAGACATACAAAATTGGAATGAATGTAACAATTTTGTATGACTTAATTACGAAAAATCCGTTCATTAGACTCTAAACCGACAAAAACCCAATCCAAAGAGCACTTTTTTAAAATTCCTGTACGTGGAAAATTGGGGAAACGGCATTGTGGCAAAAAAATTCACGTGGATAATTTGCTGTGCATTGATAGTTCGAAAATATTTCACCAGCGCCACGTTCAGGTTCAAAGACTTTTCTCGCTCAGTCTTCAATTTCTCAGACGATATTCACGAGTTTTTCGAGGTGTCAACTGTTAAATTATATTATTATTAAGAGCCCAATTACAAAACAAAAAATTTATAAAGTAGATTCTCAATCGGGATTAATTCGCCAGTTTGATGAATTTGACTTGAATGTTCTACACAAAAGTTTTGACCAAGAAGATCTTCTTGGTACTTCTTGGTACCGACATTTCCTACTGATGACATCGCGGAGCTCGTGCTGTTTTCCCAACGATTCTTTAAATCGAGTCACGGGAGAACTCTGCTGGATAAAGGTAGAACTTTCTTCTGCTGCCCAGCTTGAGATTTATCGGCTGAGCAGCGAGAAGAAATCTTCGGGTATTGCAACAACAGGTGTTGAAAAAAAAATTTTTTGCAGATAATTCGTGCTGCTCAGGTCAAACTTTGCCCGATAACGTCGCGCTCATACGTTATCAACGAATAGAAAAAGCTGCAAGAGAAATCTCTCTTGCTTGCTTCTTCTTTAGTTTTCTATTCAGTTCGTCTTACCACGAATCCTTGGGTGAGATGAAAGGAGCTCTCACCCCGTAGAATCATAGCACGCATCAATGCTGGATGTACAAGATAGACGCAATAAGTGAGTCTCGATAGTGGATAAATGTATTTCCACGATAATATTTTATTCGCTCCGCCTGGAAAGAAACGTATTTTTGAAAGAAAAGATTCGTCCATCTCTAATATTATTTGAATTATGAAAAATAAATTTTTATGCATACCACCGTTACCGGTGACACAAGCGACAAGAATGAAACCCACACTGATCGCCCAGCCTGAGTGCGACAATGCTGTGTAAAGAGCCGATGATACGGGATCAAAATAATTGCCATAAAGTCCGTAAACAATACTGAGCAAAGTTGCGATCGATAGAATCCATCCGAGGACATTTAGAGTCTTGTTAAATTTTAATTTACACTCGATTTTGCAGAGATACCATCCAACTGCCATACCGATCAAGTAAGGACCGATTCTCGTCCAGGGCTTGTCGTAAAGACTCTCGTAATGAGCGAATGGCTCCTGAATCCTGGGGTTAAAGTCATAATAAGGCCTGTGAGAAAGTTTTCTGATCGATGAAATCATTTGGGGATCCGGGAAAAAATTGTTTAGATCTCCGCGGATCTGAATTTTGGAAAATCACAGATTTACCCAGATTTCAATTAGATCTGCCTTGATCTCCGTTAGATCTACTCGGATCCGCGAGTGTTCGAACGTAATATTATATAAGTATAGTATAGTAAAGCTATATTCTCCGTTTTTCCAAAATTTAGAACTACGCGGATCAAATTTAGATCTACGTCAATCAAATTTAGACCTACATCTAACAAATGACTACGTAGGCCTACGTAAATCCACTTATCCCTTTCTAAATCTAAAATGTGATCTACGTAGTAGATCAAACATTTAAATCTAGAAAATAAGTACGTAGATCAATTTTAGATCCAAAAAGTAACGACGCAGATTTAAACGATTTTTTTTCTCCCGGAGATCATTGAAACGAAATTATCTGTTTTTTTTTTCTCTTCCTCTGGATCGACTTACATCGGTATGTGTTTCGTGTTCAGAGTAATAATTCCGGTGGTAATCCAGGAAGCGATTAAAACAGCGATACCTATCGCTGCTCCTGCAGACACAAAGCTAAATACAGAGAGAGAGTGAGAGAATGAAAAAAAAAATTGTATTCATCAAGCAATATACCGATGTATCAATGTTCAGAGGATATTTTTTTTTCTAATCTTCGTTCATCATTTACCTCGCAGCGATTATTAGAATAATTATTCCGATCGTATAGAACTGGGTATCGTTAGCCAGATACCAACTCCAGACCATGCACTGTTGATGACACAATTATTAAAATATTTTCGAGGCCCCGTGTAAGTATACGCTTTATAATTTTTTTTTTTCTTTTTCTTTTCTTTCCGACTCAATTGTCGTGCTTCACGAGGGACACTCACCCTCTCGTCCATGTCGAAATACGTGTTCACGTAGAGGGCGTTACGCCACCAGTACTTTTCACAATTCTCATGATCAAGGGTAGTGAGTTCAATGACCGAATGATCGTGATACCATTTCATGGAGATCTGTATAAAACCGATTACGAGCAAATACGGTGGTGTCAAACGAAAGTATCGATAAGACATCATGCCAATGAATTGCATGATCTTGCCAATGAAGCCACGAGTTATTTTTTTGTCACGCATTTCCTGCTTCGTTATCGTGCGAAAGTAGAGAAACGAGACGAGGCAACCGCTGCAAATAACGAGCGGTAAATAATAATAATAATAATAATAATAATTGTTATTATTTTTTTATTCGAATATTTGTTTTTTTGGACATAAATTTAAGTAGCCATTAACCACTTAGCAGTCAGGCGAAAATGAGATTTTCGTGCCACTTTTGTGTTGGAAAAAAAATTTCATAGATATATCCTATAATTTCAGTATTACGGTTTTTGAGGTTGCTAAATCCGAATCTGAAATCAGATTTCCAAAATTCAAAATGGCAGATCAAACATGGCGAACGCACATTCGAAAAATGGTTTGATTCCGACGAAAGTCAATACTTCATGGTTTTTGAGGTCGCTGAATCCGAATTTCGAATCGGATTTTCAAAATTCAAAATGCCAGATCCAATATGGTGGACGCTAATTCGAGAAATATAGTTCGATTCTGACGAAACTAAGTATCTAACGATTTTCGAGGTCGCTGAATCCGAATCTGAAATCGAATTTTCAATATTCAAAATGGCGTATCCAATATTGCGGAAGAAAATTTCAATTTTGATTTGATTGAGTTGATTTGAATTTGAGCGCCTAAATGCGAGAAAATATCGAACATAATACAAAAAAAAAAATATAAACAATATTAATATCTAGCGAGGATTTTTTTTGTCTCGTATATAGGCTTTTGAGTCGCGGAAATAAAGACACAACACTCACACTGGAAATATACCGGCTTTATTTGGCTTGATACACGTGTATTTCCGAACGCTCTCACAAGGAACATCACTGCGGTGTTTCTCTCCGATTTTGCTGAAACTCATGTATGTTGTAGAACATTGAAAAATAAAAGACACCTTTTTTTTTATCGCCGGAAAAACGGTTTAAGTGAAATCAGCCCCCAAAGTTAAGGGTTGCAGCTGGTAATTTCGCTGTTTCACATAGAAGCAGTTCTCCGATCGACATGAAACCAATTGCAAAATGTTTCTTACGTTAAATAATGAAGATTATATGTTCGACTTTCTATGTACCTTTGTTGCAAGGGGATGAACCAGCCCTCCGAAGGTTAATTTACAGACTTTTGGAAAGTTACGTTCTTCAACGTTAAATCGTTACAGAACAAATTGTTAAGCGATGTTAAAAAAATACATGTCTTTTATTTTTCAATATTCTGCAACATACATGGGTTTCAGCAAAATCGGAGGTGGACACCAAAGTGATGTTCCTTGTCAGTTGCAGATTATCTCCATCGCTTACCTTTCTCTCGTATTTATTCGAGTCCACTGGCCCTATATTTTCGAATTTTCTACCGCCATATTGAATCCGCCATTTCGAATTTTAGAAATCCGATCTCAGATTCGGATTCAGCGACGTCAAAAACCATCGCATATTCACATTCGTCGAAATCAAACTATTTTTCGAATTTGCGTCCGCCATATTGGATTCGTTATTTTGAATTTTGGAAATCCAAACGCAGATTCGGGCTCAGCGACCTCGAAAACCATCACATACTGACTTACGTCGGAATCAAACTATTTTTCGAATGTGCGTCCGCCGTATTGGAACTGCCATTTTGAATTTTGAAAATCTGATTTCAGATTCGGATTCAGCAATCTCGAAAACCCACATGGTACTTATTTTCGTCCGAATCAAACTATTTTTAGAATTTGCATCCGCCATATTGGATCCGCTATTTAGAATTTTAGAAATCCGATTTCAGATTCGGATTCAGCGACCTCAAAAACGTTGATTTATCAAATTAAAGTCAAATCGATGTAGTAAAAACTTTTTTTTTTTTTTCCAAATGCCCACATATGTACCATGACACAAAAGTGGCATTACTTTTTTCTGCCTATATGTGTGTCACTGACAGTCAAGGGATTAAGGATAGCTTTATGTGGTCTCGCACCTGATGAAGAAAAATGTATCGACAGCATAAGTGCCATTGCTAATCGTCTGGTAAAGAAAGTCCTCCTCGGCTTTTGAACGAAACATCTTATTGTCTGGAAATTTAGTTATACATGATTCGGACTATCGATGATTTGGGCATGGAAATTACTTTTTTTTTTTCTATCTGTTGATACATGACAATGTATACCGGAAACTTCGTTCGCCATTAGACAAGTATGGACCATTATGATCCAAAGAATCGACACGAAACGTAATCCATGAATAGGTGCTAGTGTATCATTTCCCACGTCTAAGCTGGCGAGTTTAGAAATATTGAGAAGCAAGCTGAATGATAAAAGAGCTTCGGACATTGGCCTTGGGACATCTTTGGGGTTCCCTACACCTGTGAAGAGGATTGATGTACTTCGTTTTTTTTTTGTTCTTCTTCTTTGAGAAGACAAGTTTTTTCATCGTGCCTGATTACCAATCGATCCATTGTGATGCCTGATGGACCAGAGTTTCGATATCGTTATTTTCTCATTAAAGTCCGATCTAGATCTCATGATTTTCCTGGGTATGACGAACCCTCCCTCAGCCACCGATGATCTATCGATCATTACGTTATTCGTTGTTCTTACTTCCTGATTGAGAACCCGATAACGAAGCGCCACGTCGTACAAACTTCCGAGAATAACGAGAAGGATCGCGACAACGAAAGAAATCCTGCGAAGATGCAATCCGTTGTACCAGTAACAGCGAATTATTGAAGGTTTTTTTTTTTTTTTTTTAAATCACAAACACACATTTGTGCGCAAGTTTTATTTTTGAAAAAGTAGTATTTAAAGAACATTCGATAATGTTTTTCGTGCAAAAATATTTATTCACAAGGAAGTTACGCAGCCGCAATTGTCCGAGAAGCACTTTTTTTTTCAGTGAGCACTGCCCCGTTCGTAAACGGATTATCCAAAATTAATAAAACAAAAAGATTTCGTTCGCATATTAGGTTATCCTGCGATTGATCGATGGAATTTTCGAAATATTGAGTTTGAAGAAAAATGGCGGCTGTCTAACAGAGCTCTAGAATCAGAGTTTTGATTTTTGCGAAGAAAAAAACTGACACTTTTCGTTCCCAAAATCATAAGTACAGATCGGTGAAGAAAATCCTTCGATCAAACGCCAGATTTTTGTGTCCAAAGGAAACAGAAAAAAAATTCAGAAAGATCGATGCAGCGGTTTTCGAGATATCTTGCTCAATGACTCTGCAAATGTGCTTTCAGGACATCGGTTGTGACTTCCTTGTGCATGAGTATTTTCGCACGAAAAAATGTACTGAATGTTCCTCAAGCGTTACTTTGCCAAATACAAACTTTCTGCACGATTGTATGTTTAAGATATTTTTATTGAAAAATTCTGAAAAATTTGCTTTTTTTTTTGTTTGGGCCTCCTGACTCGACCTCTCGATCGATGGATCGTTACGAAAGTTGTATTAAAATTTTCGAATGTCCGTGAATATACTATGGTGATATACATATCCTACAGGAGAATGTAGAAAATTGGATCCTTCCATAGGTCGTAGCCTTCGGAAAGATTTCTCACATGTACGATCGTGACTCGTCTCGGCAGATCGGAATACATTTTTTCGGAAGAATATTGAATGAGCTCGGTAACGTCATCGGGTCGACAGCTCAAGGGCATGCAAATACCCATAGTTATATCGTGTGTCTAAAGGACATTAACATTCATTTAACCGATGCAGGCAACATTTTTTCTTCTTCTTCTAACAATAATTATAATCATCGAAGTAGATTTTTCCACTGACCCCGTTTATTTGAGACTGGAGAATATCGAGAACGAGTCTCACGGAATTAACGGATACTCTGAAAGGTGGAATATCCGATGTCTCGTTGTATCTGCTGGGATTCAACTCGATCAGTCTGACAAAATCACTTTCCATCTCGCGACACTGATCGGACGCACCTATCCAGTATTTGCTGCCTGAGAATAGGCCCCATGTGTGCCTTCCACTTGCATCCAGCACTTTAATTGAATCGAGGAAAAAATCACGCAAAGACTATTGTATAATATCCGGACAATAATATATTTTGATTGCTTGTGATACTTACTTGCTTCGTAAAATTGTAATAAAATTCTTTATGATCTCTAAAGTTATCATAAAGTCGAATAATGGATTCCATGCGGGGGTTTTTTTAATCTAAAAAAAAGCGTCTAGAAAATGTCTTCTCTGTGCGTGCTGGTACCGATATGATTATTATGCCAATTGGGAGTATGAGGGTACAGCATTATTACTCTCGGTTGGGGTAATTTTGTTTGGAGTCGTAATTATTTCTTATTATTATATCTTGGAGTCGAGAGACTCGCGCGTCTCTTGGTCATAAACATTGGCATGTCTGTGTACAAGCTTACAAATAATAATTAATGCAAAAAAAATCGTTACACATCGAAGAAACGATATCTCGAGAATTCAAAAAGTTTTACTGAGATTTTATTCTGGTTCCAGAGTCAACTATCATCGCGGTGTTTTGGCTGCTGTCTTTTGTGTACAGAGAGAAACATATGTTATTACTAATGATATATATATATATATATATATATCCTTTCATTCCACCCCTTTTCTAAGACCTTACGATCGAAACTCGAAACTCTCGATCTGCGAGATGAATATCGAATCTCGAAGTATATCGTCAATCTGATTGGTCGTCGTGAAGCGCGCGTATATCAAACATCGTTTCGTTCATCTTGAAAAAAATACACTTATTAGCCTACCAAGTAAGCTGGGAATTCTCTATTGACACACGCTTATATTACGACTTACGAAGAAGAAACAGAAAGAGAGAAATAACGCACGCGAGGTTTTCATTCCTAACCTAAATAAATATCGAGTATGATGAGCCCTCATCGAGCGCGTTGTTGTATATATATAAAGTAAAGCACGGTGCTCTATCGAAAGGTGTTAACCGATCTTGTTTCGTCGGTATCTCTTTCTCGGAGCTCTAAGCTGACCACTTTCTCACTTTCTACAGGAAAACATTTGGATGACTGGTATTCACGTTCCATGTGAGTTCTCCGCGAGTGGGTGCTGGCGCTCTCATTGGTCACGAGAGATTAGTGTGAATTAATTGATATTATTTATATAATAGATATGCACACCGTGTTATAATTAATTCAATGTGATGAATGTTTTTATAATAAAATTTGATATCGAAGATTAATAAACTCGTATACGAAAATAATTTTCCCTGGAAGGTCACTCGTGATCTGCTTTTTTTTTTGCAATTGCATTAAAACGCGATTGAAAAATATTATAACTGATTATAAATAGTATAAATCATGTATGGTAATCCAAAATTTATGTGAAATTCAATGGGAAATCAATTATTCAAAATAAAATTCCAAACGGGTATACGGAAATTAATATAACTCATTTGGAAAATTGATACTACATCCGTAGAGGAATGTAGTTCGTGAGAACGCCGCTAGATGGCGAATAGACGTAGTCATGCTCAGCTTTGAGGTAGCACTCGCTAAACAAGATGCGCCGGTAGCTATAGTTTCTTATTTCAAAAACAAACCCATGCCCTTTACGTAGGGCGTCAGTCAAGTCTCTCCAGGACTTCTGACAAATTTCATTGTTCTTTACAATGGAATAAAATGATTCGTATTAATCTAAACACCATAACTTATCCATTGTAAAATGATGGTTATTGTTCATATTTTTTTTTAGAAATTTGACACACACGTGCATATTAATTTAAAAATTGTTCTTTCACCAATCTGTTTTAAAATTCAGCATGCCTAGGAAAAAAATATTTTAGATCTACATAGTTATGTTTTTAGGTCTGCGCAGATCTAAATTTTGGTAAATCGTAGACCTAGATATCAAATGACCTAGATATCAATTAGATCTACTCAGGTTTGGGTAGATCTATTGACATTTAAGTAGATAAATGAAGATCTAATGGACAAAAGTGTCGAAACGTAATATTAGGTCAACTCGAATATGCGTAAATCTACCGTTATATACGAAGATCTAGGTAGAACTACGTGTAGATCGAATTTGATCTAAAAAATAACTACTTAGACCTGAATTAGATCTACGCGGATCTAAACGATTTTTGGCTTTATCAACATTTAATTATACTTAACGTATACCAATCATCTAATATTAGAGTGCACACTTGTATATGAATTTTTATTTGTGGTAATGCAAAAAAAAATCCATATATTTCATATTAATTTAACCGATTGTGGTTAATGGGCAAGAGAAAGAAAAACTACATATACATATATATGTATATAAATATACTCGTCGACAAGTGCGGATTTCCGCTATACAAGGCTTTACTTTCTCGGCGATTAGCCAATTGATTATTATACGCAAACCTTTTTCTTCGCTGGATAATCATCCTCGTGTTTTAATACTTATTATTAGAGGCACACTCTCTGCGGTGTAAAAACGAGCGATATAATATTATGTAAACGTCTCAAAACTGACTCAGGGATGCGTTAAAAAAATATATATATATATATGCACGCACGTATAAAATTATTCAATGCCACAAATGATGCAACGTCATTACACGATATATACTATTATAGTCTTCATGTTTGATACAAAAAAAATTTTTAAGTGGAATTCACGACGAAGAGTTCCGTGAGAAAAATTGCGCAATACGCTAAATTTATATCACTGTTATGTAGAGGCGAGGTTATTCACAAAAGTTACGATGAAAATTAATGAGTGCGATATACACACACGCTTTATTGGGCAATTAAGAAAATTATCGATCTCGAATTCTCCACGCGTGAGACACACGCGATGCGTTTTAGCAACTTTGTTAACGACGCTATTTAGTCGGACAGGTCTCTTCATCAGTCAGTTTAATGACAAGTACTTATGTAGTTATATACACACATATATGTATATAGGATGCGAGAGAGAGTTGACTGACGACCAAGTGTAATTCGATCTCAGCTTTTTGTTTTTTACGATAAAATCCGTTAAAGTAAGTCCGAATGGAGTGCACACTTTTTTTTTTAACAATAAATAATATATGTCTTTTCGACTAATGGAAAATATATGGTTTCAAGATTGTATAATTATAAATCGGTAATAAAAATTAGTCTCGTAATAAAAAAAAAAAAATGAAACGGCGCGAAAATATGTATTTTATTTACTTTTTATTTTTATATATATTTGTAAGTTGCATTTTTTATACATCGCATTTTTCGTGGGGAAGTAAACATGAAAGATGATGAATAATACTATAAGTTTGCATTGAGATCGCGTTCAGTTCATTGCGATTTTATAGTGGCTCGAATACTCGATTCCTTCTTTTCGTTGAACGATCTCTATCAGTCAAATTTTAATTTCCCATAGCTCAATCCATGCATCTAAAATTTCTCTACAAACCCACGAAAAAAAAAACGATTTCAAATAAACTCAATAAGGCCCGGTTTCACAATCGTCGTTTAACAGTTTAAACTCTGATGGTTACCCTATGCTAAAACTAATAGGTAAAAAAAAATTGAACCAGGTTTAAAACACGATTGTGGAACCGGGCCTAATTCAAACAATTTTATTCAATCGTTAATCATACTTTTTGTGGATAACTTCACAGGTCAATCATTGAGCCAAGATATTGAAAGTTTAAATTCGTAAGAAGATAAAACAGCTCACGGTTGTATACATCGAAAAAAATAATTGCAAGAAATTACACGAAACTTAATGTGAAGGGATCTGATAATTGAAGGTGGATGCACTATATATAGTGTGTATGGGTTACACACACACGCACACGCGTAAAGTTTTCTTGAACTCTACAATGATAGAGCAAGAGCAGAACCGCGCCTTGAATCGAGAAGAAAGTAAACACACGATCAAGTGTGCTCTGCGGCAAATACAAGACCGGTCTTTGTAATAACTCTTCGGGTGAACGGACAACTTTCTGCACCCGGTACACGGTTTTCCGAATCCATTAAGAATCTTCCGGGTATACACGAACAATATACGCGGGTCCAAATATGTAATACGATATACGATGTATGTTCAACGAGAAAAAAAAAAAATCACATTTCCTCGATCTCAAGGATCAGCGATCGTAACGCATGAATATGTCGACAATCGCATTAGAAAGAGAAAGAAACGAAAGGGATCCGTATATGGTCTGCATATCCGTTTTGAGGTTATAATTAGTGGAATATGAAGGAACTGAACCGAGAGTGATGAAAAAATTATATAATATGATTCGCGCTTACTTCTGAGAGCCCAGCTCGATGCTAACGTCAGTCCAGTGAGATAACGAGAAATGTCATTCTCGCATTTGTGCGAAAGTCGAAAATCTCGAGCTTCCCAAACGTTTATCAATAAAGTGGGATTCCAGATATCGAGAAGCTCATCGAGATTCGTGAAATCGTTCGTATTCATCATAGACGTGACACTGCTCATTTCGTTCGATATTATAAGAGATACATTTTTCGTTGTATCATAATAACTACCCCCGGAATAAGTTTCGTTCGCGTTTGACGAATTTCCTTCTATCCCGAGACAATTCTTCGTAGCCACAAGAATTATCAATAACGATGAGCACGATAAAAACGCGAAAATATTCGCCATTGCTCGAGATCAGGATAATTCTTTCATTTATCTTATTTTTTTTTCTTCTCAAATCGAAGCTCAACAATATCGCGTATGTAATGCACGATGCGATCGCGATGTGTGCACGAAATTAAAGGACGTACAGTTGCTCGAATACTGTGCCGATATGATCATGTACACTTGGGGTATATTGTGTTCATCGCGTCCTCTCTCTCCCACCAAGCCTCTGCAAACATTCGCCCCATAACGGAGTGATTTTTTTTGTTTTTTTTTTTCTTTTCATTTGTTAGCTGCAGTTTCAACGGGGCGGGAGTACGCGTACATGTATTCGTTACGAACTCTCGCGGGCACGCTTTGCTAACTTCCCAACAGTGCTATACGTCCATCGGTGAGAGGGGGGTCTTTTCTATAACAGACTTTTCGTTTGTCGTTTGCTCGAAAGGCGCGATTCTTCGCTCTCGCGTGTTTGTTCAAGAAAATTATTGCGCAATCTTTTCTAATGCAATTTTTTTTTTGTTACACGGATATAAACTCCCGGAAGTAATAAGTAAAACTGATGAGGGCCTCGAGACATTAAATAATTGTAACGTTACATCGCCGAATCAGCTAGCGACAAAATAAAAATAATAGATTCGTAATTATAGCAATTATTTCCGGTCAAATGATTATTTGAAAAATTTGTTTAAATTTTTATTACAAATAAAAAAATGCATTTTCGAACGATTCTCGAAAATCTGTATCAAGTCAATTACCTTTCGTTCAGGACTATTTAGATAATTTTCTTAAATTCAATAAATTCGAGGCTAGATTTATTAGAATGCGATTTTTTTTTACTGATACTTGGTAAATTTGTCCGTTGTCCATATATGTCGAAAAAAAATATCGCGTGAAATATTTTAGTTATGTGAAATTGACCCGAGCGATTTTGATTTTTTGATTTTTTTAAACGTTTTTTTTCGGTCGTTTGTTGATCACTCTATAAGATAAATTCAAACATTTGTCTGTAGGAAACAGTTTTTCTGATTAATGGGAAAAAAAATTTGAGTCGGGTGGGGATGGATCAGAGTGGGAGGGGGGGGGGATTAGTTTTGTATGCTATATACATTGGGTGCTGTCAGACACTCATCCGATCGGAGTGATCAAAGTTTTTTTAACAAAAGTTCAATATCAGATATATCGTGAGCTTATTGAGATCACGCATGGCTCTTGTATCCATTAGAGGTTTATGTAGTCGGGCCCTCAAAAGTACGCAACTTTGCGATCTTTTTGCTCCGTAAATAAAGCTCCAAACTGATTTGAAATATAGTTCAAATATTCGAATACCCACTGCGTAAATTTCAAATTTTTTTAAGACGTGATTTGCTTCTAAACAACCTTAAGAGGAGTCGATAATCGATGCGGGGTAAGGTGTAGGTGTCCGAAATATCAATGCCACCAAACGACGGTATCACAAAAAACGGCTTTTTTATCTCACCAAGTTATCCAAATCACTCGTATAAAAGTGGGAGAATCTTCCCAGGTATACCCAGGTAGCACTAATGTCTAATCAGCAACTAAAAGTTATCATTTTTTTGTTACCGTTCGGATATCACTTAAAGATAACTAGAATACACACCTTTAAAATGAGATCAATTTTAAGTTATCGCAATGATGGAATTTTGTAACTAGGAAAACGTCAAGTCAAAATGTTGTCGAAACGTAATCATTTTATTTAACCGAATCAATGGCTCTTTTATGGCATCGGAAAGTTATCACTTTATCGTCAACCAACGCATCGCGTATAAAAGTTTTCCAAATGATATCTTTTGACAGCACTGTTTCTGCCAGTTAAAAGTGCAATATGTTGTCTAGAAGGTGTCCAGAAGTAAGCCATTAAGCGGTGAATCCCATTAACCGGTTCGGATCACTGGTAAGGACACGTATATATGTGCAAAAAAAGTGCCACAACTGGTAGGGACACATATATGTGCACCGTGAATATCTCTGTCAGTTTCAAACGGATTTGCATCAAACTTGGTCTTCCCATGATTTTTGGGTCGCTGACTAATGTCTAATCGGCAATTAAGAGTTATCATTTCTTTGTTACCGTTCGGATATGACTAAAAGATAAGTATGGAACACCTTTAAAATGACATCAATTTTAAGTTATCTCAAAGATGGCTTGCAAAACGACAGAGGTCAAAATGTTGTCGAAATGTAAGCATTTTGTTTGACACAATGGATGGCTATTTTAAGGCATCGGAAAGTTATCAATTTATGGTCAACCGACATATCGCATATAAAAGTTGTCCAAAGGATATCCATAAGGTGTCCGAAATAAGCCCTTTATTTTGGCCGTAACGGACATCAGAAGTTATCCAAAAGTCATCAAACGGATGCCAAACGTACAAAATATTTTATTCCGTAAAATTTCAGCGTCACAAGAAAAATCACACAATAAACAAATAAAAGGATATATGTATTATAATAAATAGTGTCGAAAGTGGCGAAAGTACAAACGTAAGTGAATTTTTTTTATTAATTGGTGTCAATACGTTTCTAAAATGCATGATGCTCATGAGTGTGTGTTATCTTTTTAGGTTATAACACGACAAAAATAAAGAACTTTTTCTCCACATCCTAGCGGACTTATTCATAAGTAAGTAGAATAATTTATATTAATTGGAAATTGTATAATGAACCCCCCTCGAGTAAATATCCTCAATTAAGTCTTCAACGCTTGAGCTTGAACCCATCGCAGAACTGATATTTTATTCTCTACGGACTTTACGGACAAATAAGATTCTTTTTTAGATTCTATGGACAGAAAAGTTTTGCAAAATAAGAACTGGCATTGTTTCATCGACGCATTAAAAGTTCCTTGCCATAGAGAAGCAGCTGTCACATATCTCCTAATATCGTACCCATAATATTGATTCATTAACTTTTTCAGACATCGTACGTAATTCATTCGAGGGCACCACGATCAAAAGCGTGGAAGATCGCATTACTGATTGGCTTCACCATGGAGGCGATCGAATAAAAGCAGCCACGTCGGCCACGAACAAAAAGTAGGGGACGGGAGCAGCAATCGCACTGATCGCTCAATAATACGGGAAAAAAATTAATATTAATATCGAGAATTTTTGGATGAAATAAATTGATATACGCAATTTTCAGAAAGTAATGGACATACATATTATTTAAAAAGTCTGAAATATGAAATATATGGATGTATATGATATATAGTTGATTGTTAATGGCTTAAAATTGTAATCAGTAATCAACTAATCATATATTATACGCATCCATTTTTCAGATAACAAATTTTTTGACCTCGTCTGACCTATGTCCCATCACTCTATGAATAAGATATCTTTTGGATATCACTGTCTAGATGCCGTTTTGTTAACCTTTTTTGGATATCTATAAGATGTCCGTTTTGCGTTGACATATTGGCAACCAATAAGGGCTGTCCATATGCTGCCTATATTTGGTAACCATTATAAGTTAGCTTATAGTTAACATTCTGATGGCTATAAAGTTACCGTCCATACGGACATTAGTGACACTATTTGCCATCAAAATGGCATCTTTTTGACAACTAAAAAGTTATCCGAAACTTTTTTTGGTTGTCTTTTGGATATCTTTTAGATAACATATTGCTACCTGGGATGGATGTATATGATATAGTTGATTGTTAACGGCTTAAAATTGTAATCAGTAATCAACGAATCATATATTATATGCATCCGTATTTCAGATAACAAATTTTGTTGACCTCGTCTTACCTGTGTCCCATCACCCTATAAATAAGATAATGTTCGGATATAACTGTCTAGATACCCTTTTGTTAACCTTTTTTTGGATATCTATAAGATATCCGTTTTACGTTGACATATTGGCAACCAATAAGGGCTGTCCATATGCTGGCTATTTGGTAACCGTTATAAGTTAGCTTCAGTTGATAATTCAAAGATCTCTCATTATCATTGGTGGTACAAACCATCGATAGATGGTGCTGCGTTGTCAATGCTGCTGCTACAGTTGCAGCGCAAGGGTTCCAGTCTCTGTCGCGCTAGCTGGCGAAAAATGGTTTAATTTTCGGGTCACAGATAATATTACCGATCTCTCTACTCACGGCGTTGATGTTCCGACATCGTTTTTCAGAGAAGGCGCGGCTAGTGAACGTGCATGTTTTCAACGGCACCAAAAAAAATAACAAAACTTGAAAATTGCTCTTTGCTTTTACCAGACTACCAGTCTCTGCTTTTACCTTTTACTCCTTTAACTATATGACTTTTCGAAAATGTCGTGTTTCATACGAGGCTGCAAGATAGGTTACTTAAGCGACCTCAAAAAAATTAAGAAAACAAACAAAAAAATTTCATTTTTTTTCTTATGCTTGCAACGTAAGTATCGTACCTATATTTTACGAAAATATTTTCAATCGTTGCGTGCATATGTTAGTAATATCTGTTTTTTTCCCCTTGTAAATTCATATTTTCATATCCGCCAACATGATGAAATGCTACGTGCTTGGCAAAATGCCATTTCGTTTGAAAATAACAAGGTAATCGGCCAGAAAGACCGAGTATGCGAGCTTCATTTCAAAGAGACTGACATTGAAAGAGAGACGTCATTCAACTGTGCCTAAGGTAAACGTCCCAATATATATAGCTGGACACCCCGTGTTAAACTATACTTATATACTACTATATAGATATAGTTTAACATGAGGTGTCCGGCTGCTGGTACACGTTCATCTATTGGGACGTTTACCTTAACCGAGATATATGTCGCATACCTTACTTCCTGGACGCGTCGCGGTGGCCGGAATTGTAAATACATAAGCGCGTCCAGGCGCCGGGCGTTGCGGTGGTTCTCGCCGTGACGCGTGGCGCTGCGGCGCTTCACCTCCGTATTAGGAGCACAGAAAGGCAAAGAGATGGCAAGAGGGAACGAATCGCAATTATCTGACGAATCGTTCCCTCTGTGGTAGCACTTGCAACCCGAATGCAAAATGCGTCACGAGACTCGGGGTAAAGCAGATATACCTCCCCGATCATCGCTATAGAATAAACCATACTTGTTGCTTACGAAATACTTGAAATCTTTGTAACGGATTTGTGCCAATAAAAAAAAATAAAAAAAAAAAAAAACAAAACAACTTGGAAAAAATACATGATCAAAATGCAACAAGATTGTGTATAATTTTCGTCCGCATCCGTTGCATCTATAATTATGAACAGCGATTATTATCAGTGCGGCTCTTCGAGTCTATACGCTCTCTCGTTCAACGATGTCACGATAAATACTCGTTTAATTAGTTTTCCCCGTCCGATTTACGCTATATCCACGAGATCGTTACCTCGACGCATTACGATCTCATTGCTGTCGTAAATTTCATTATCTACCCGTGACAACCTCGTCTCTTCTGCTACTCAGTTTCAATTAAATTTGAATTACACCGCAAGATTAAACGCGCTCTCGAATACTTTGCAACGTCTCTCGGCACTTTCATACGTTAGAGAGAAGGAAAAATATCAAATTATCATTTCCGCTCCAGAAGTTTCGAGATACGAGGGCCTCGACAAAGTAACGGACGTTCCTACTATCGGGATATGCATGTGTAATAGAGATGCTTTCGTATATATATATATATAATGGAAAATCAGACTTGAGGTCTACCACACCGACATCAGCAGCAAACAGACTCTGTTTCGATAGCTCTCGCTGGAGCAACAAGTCGATAAAGTAGTGGCCTTCACAGCCATAGCATACAAAATGAGAGGCACCTTCTTTCTCTCTCTCTCTCTATATATATATATATATCTCTTTCACTATAAATATATTTCTCTCTCTCTTCCTCGCAACTGCCATCTGAGCGGTTTACGCTAGGAACATTAGACGAAACGCGAGAATATTGGCTAGCTTGCGTTAGGTATGATGGTAGAAGCTTAGGAATTCACGGACTGCAGCACTGAATTCAGTTGCTATGTCGAGGTTAATAGGCAAGCATGTCCTGAGAGGAGCATCAACGCTGGGTTTTGCCGCGCGGGACCGCCCGCTCCAACGGCAATCTATCAGGAGCTTATAAGAACGTTCAGCAAGAGCGTCAACAGCGGAATACTACAGCACGGATGCTCCATTAGATTCATAATCTCCTGTTCGGTTGTGATTAACTAAGGTTTAATCAGCTTTACAAGCTAAACTTCTTTTGTCAACATGCACGTGCATGATAATCCGGGGCTATCTTCCCGGGTGTCCCCGGACGTTCTGAGCTGTGTATTGCTCAGCTATTCCATCCACACTTGTACATCACCAACAGAGAGAGAGAGAGAGAGAGAGAGAGAGAGAGAGACAGAAGTGCGCTACGCTCCACACGTTCTAAGTTCTACCTCCGGCTTCTATCTGTTTTCCCTGTTGCGTAGCAGCAAAGATGAGAGACGACTCTGTCGTCTCGTACGGGAGAACGAGCACGCAATACCAAACGTACCAAGCGTTGAACACATTGACTCAGCCGCTTGAACAAGAGACCCAAGGAATCTCGTTCTCTACTTTATCGAACCTTGTCTTTCTCTCACTAGGGTGCCACTGCTAAGCGCAAGCGCTTTCAACGTCTCCGACCCAAACTTGCATTTTGGATGCGAAACGCCTTCTCTCGTGTTTGACTGAACCAACCAGATTTATAGAGAACAAGACTCTCCCCCTCTCTCTGTCTCTCTCTCTCTCTCTCTCTCTCTCTCTCTCTCTCTCTCTCTCTCTCTCTCTCTCTCTCTCTCTCTGTCTACGTGGGCGCGTTTCGTAGCGTATTGCCGATCTGCTGCCCTGGTACCAAAATTCACAGGATGCTCGACGCATTGGCGACACGAGCGCTGATTCCGTCTCGTTATATGTATATACCTGCTCTCGTCAACAAACAAACCGACATGTATACTTTATTCGATGTAATAAATTTGTTAAACATCAGATTTATTCTCTAGTTGATCATCTAACGTTTGATCGTGTCCTTTTTTTCGTTCCTCGTGTCAGAACGACAGGCTTTACTGTCGGAAATAGAAGAACCAACTTATATAGTTTTTCCAATATAGGATCGAGTTCGACGACAACGAAAACACGTCAAAGCCAACGAATAAAAGCACACATGTGCTACCCTCACGTATGCGAAACGCTTCTTGTTCTCTCATTGGGATCAAAATTCCTCCGCCAGAGGTTCCTATATATACGTGAGCGATACACTCACGTTCGTCGCGTATATATATATATATATACATATGCTCAATGGTTACTCCTCATTGACATTGCGCCCTGGTCCAAACGTTGGCAAGTTCTTCGCGCAATGTTCGTAAAAGCATTCAAAACGAAGACCGATGATTATTGTACATTCTCGATTTCGCTCCTCCGCATATCCGTTTCTTGTACCCGCGAAATTCTCGTTTCTTCACAGATGGCGTTCTTTGGCTCTTTGGCAATCGAAGCCCAAGCCATATATATGCGTGTATATATGTAGAACCATATAAAGAGAGAACCCGTAGTAGTATAATTTGGTCGCGTGTTGGAATGATCGACACTGTGGGAATGCAACATTCGGGAATGCCAAACTCGTGGGTATAGTTTCGATGAGGAATGAAAAAAGGAGAAAAAAAAAGAATCCGAGAAGTCGAAAACGATCGGGCATTGTGTATTGATGAACGAAGAATATCGTTCGAAAATCATTCACAAAGTCACGACTCTCGGACAGCAGAGAAGAGTGCCGTTTGGGGTTAAAGCCACAACGAGTATTGGCATTAACGCTCTATATCGTTCTCGCAGTTTCCTTTCTGCTACTATGATACTCACCGAGTCAGCATGTATAGATATATATATTCATTGGAGCAAAACTGTGAGAACTCGCTGAGGAATTCGAAGGGGTGAAAGCTCTCTTTCACGCCGTAAATATGATCGGAAGAAGAAATGGATAAATGGGTGCGTTGCGAGAGAGAGTTATAGAGTAGAGCGCGTATTTGAGAGAAACGAGATCAGCCAGTGGCAAAGAAGTATAGCAAAAGCGCGAACAGAGATAGCAAGATAAGAGAGGGGGATGCCAGTCGAAATTTGCTGATGACCATATACCAAGATATGATTTGAAGAAAAACGCCAAAACGTGCTGGACTAATCGAATCCGCGTAGTCCGGTTTTCGTTCTCTGGACTTTTTGGCACAACGAGGCGGGGGAAGAGCCTGACGGTTATTAAGGGGTTTCTCGTAATAATAACGCGTCTGGGAAGGAGAGAACGATAGTGAAGCTGCACGCAGCGGCATCAGCCGCAGGGAAGAAACGGCATCACACAGCACCATAGTCGCTATATGATGTTATAGGCGACGTGATTGTATATAGAGAAAGAAGAGCCAGCGAATATGGCCCGGGGCATAAAAATCCTTCGTCCCGGTGAGGAATACCTTCGAGTCTCGGGCAAACCACCGATGGTGGACGCCCCCGACTCATGGGAACTTCCTCGGGGCTATATACCAGGGCATCCAAGAATACTTATATCTTTGCCTCTTCTCTCGGTCGCTCTCTCTCTTTCTCTCTCTCTCTCTCTCTCTCTCTCTCGTGATGGGGACCGCGGAGAAGCTTTCGATGCCTTGACCACCATAATTTCCCTCAGTATTTCGCAAGAACTCACGTGAGTCAGGCTCTCAGTTTTCGCGAAACCAGCATAATCGATGATTAATCCTGCGCACCGATTCTACGATGGACAACTCATCTTCGTTCGCGTATATATACGATCGCATATATAGTGTTGATTCCGATAAATCATCAAGGGAGAGATTCTGGCCTTAGCGGTAGGAACAGAGGGATAATATTTATATTTATGAAAAAAAAATACAACAAATAAAAACCGAGAACCCAGAGGTCGAAGAGTATTGATGGTGGTGTGGTATATGGAAAAAGGTAAGGAAAAAATACTCGCGTACGCGAGTGAGAAAGGCTCGGAGGGATCCCGGTGTGTTCCGCCCACGTTTAAGGTGCACACCGAGTGGTGCAAACCACCAGTCTTCACCATAACCGTAGCCCAAAGCGATTTATATACATATACACTGTTTTCTCTGTTTCGTTCATATACATGTGTATCCATGTAATGTACATTTTTCTTGCAAGAAGATATCGGTAAAGTCCGCGTGGCAAAGTTTCGCGATTTACCAGCAAACTGGCGAGTGTATATATGACGAGAGGTAAAGATGAGCTCTCGCGGGGTCTTCTCTCCACCTGCAAGAGCTCAACTCATATGAGGCGGGCACACGCGATCCATCAGTCTTTTTCTTCTTCTTTACTTCTCTCGTCTTATTCTTGTTCCCCGAGTCCGAAGACTTTGGTGGCGTGGTCGCTCTCGACCGCCCCCGCGGGCACACGCCAGCATCACGCGAACTTGAAACGCCGTAGCAATGAACGCGAGGAGAAAGATTATGACGGGAGTGAACGAAGAAGACGAGCAGAGATAATAAGAGAAAGTAAAAAAAAAAAAAACCATATAGCACGAGAGCCTTCGATGAATCCGTGAAAGAAAAGACTATTGGACATATGGTGCAATCGTAAATCGGAAATTTCGGAAATGCGCTTTTCGTTCATTTATAAATAGTTTTGAGTTGGTAAAATTGAATTTTGATTGGCCTTTGAAACCCCGAAAAAACAACTTCTTCGATTCTAGCATAAATTCCTCCTGCCTTAATTTACGGCCCTTAATTTCGCCTCCTCTTCGAGGAAGCTCTCTGTTTACGTTACCAGTTTTTTTTTGCGATATTCATGTCAGAGCGCAACAAATGCTCTCACATTGTTACTTCATTGTTTTTCTTTCGCAACGGAGAAAGAAAAAATAACGAAGAAGAAATATGCAAATGTTTAGTTTGCAAGGGCGCTTTTTGTTTTTAATACAATGAAGTCTGTATATCCGATAAATATACTATTTTCCGATCATTTTCATACAGCAGAGTTTAAAAATTCGCAAAGTTTGCAGTCCTTCTGCGCATGCAGCTAAATACTCAAAAGAGTCCTTTCAACCGGGAATACTCTTGGTCGTCCGGCACGCGTAATTACAGTAGGTAGAGTCAGTGACGGTGATGATTCGCTGTAGCGTTTCGCCTTGTGTTTCGCGAACGTTGGCATTACATCAGGGAAGTCGACGTTCGTGTCCCGTATGCGCGCTTCCAGCACAACAACAAGACATCGTCGTCTGTCGTTGTCGTTCAACCTGGAAGATTCCCGATCGTCCTGCTAACCGTAGTTAGTAATAGCCTATGTGTATATATGTGTGTTTGTGTGCATGCAGTATATCTTCTGTCTCGTGAATCTCGGTCCCACGCTCCCTCGAACGTTACAAGTTCATCCTTGCCCGCCGGCATAAATGCTCCCGAATGGTAAATGCGCAGATTCCTCTTTCTCTCTTCATCTCTTAGGCAATCTTTCTCTCTCGAATACCACGCAAAATGCGCAGCTCGCACAGAGAGAGAGAGAGAGAGAACGAAAGATCATTCCGTGTTTCCAGCAGCGTGCCACAGCAGCTTCTCCCTATCATTTGCCGGTCATATAGTCTTGAGAGTAAAAATGAAAAAGAAAGAAAGAGAGAGAGAGAGAGAGAGAGAGAGAGAGAGAGAGGAAAGTTTAAACATATTTTACGTATCACGTTACGGGGTTTTCGCATCGCGTTCTAAATCGAATATAATAATTACGAAAGAATTTCAGGCTTTTACTTATTCGTGGAGAACGAAATATTTATGCGCTCCCCCTACTCATAGTGACTATTCTCGGGCAATTAGTCTCATTCCAGAGAATCTAAAATATAGCTATCCCTCGTGTCTTCGTGACCGATTGCTTCCAGAGTGCAAATGGTTGGCCCTCTCTAGTATGAGAGTCATCCGCTCACCTGTGATATTAACGATCGGCAGTGAGAGAGAAAGAGAGAGAGAGAGAGAGTGAGAAAAGGATATACCTCAAGAATCGTGACGATTCCACGGTAGATCGCAAAAGCCACCCAGCGAGATCTCAGGATCGATCAAGAAGGATCGATGGCCACGAAGGTTTGGTAACGAGAGAGAATACAAGACGGTGCATCGTGAAAAGTTATGTTATTCCGTTTAAACACGCGGTATCCGAGCAAAAGAACATTTATATGACACGGAAAATAATAATTTAATTACAGTAGTAATTGGCCAATTTGCAGCTTGGATAAATAGATTTCATGTAAATTATAATTATATACTCTCTAATTTTTATTGAGTATAGCGATTAGAAGATTCGTTTTACTCGATAGTTTACAAAAAGCTCAATTTCTTATCGACTAGATACATTGATTCTAGTTAATGATTTGGAAGTTACGACGACGCCATGGAAATGAAAATGATCGAACCAATTTCTTTGTCAGAGGTGAAAAACAGAACATTATCTATAAAGAATTTATATACATGAAAATTTGTAGTAGGTATGTTATGAGGACGAGAGTCATTCATACGAGTATATATAATGTGCGGTCACTCAGTGGTCAAGTGGTCAGTGGTCTCGATCTTGGGATTGTTATTAATTAGGCAGTTGGCTGTCGGGTGTGTGCCAGGTGGACGGATTCACCTGCAGTCCCGATCCTCGTGAGCTCGCGTATCCATAGAGGAGAAGAGACACATAGTATATACTAACTGCACGATCTTCTCAGACCGCAGGCACGTCAAACACACCATCGGACAAGAAGAGAGCTTTCGAGGTCTCTGCGGTGTGCTCCGAAAACGGCACGTGACTCGAGCTTAGCGGATATGCCTCGAGGCTATTATGTACATATATATATACGTATATATTTATAGGGGTCGAACGAGCGTGACATCTGACCCATATCCGGCCGATGTTCACGTTTTTAAACAGATGTGAAACTCTAGAACAATCACAAGGTGAAATCTAACTACCAGCAAATCTTCAGTTCGTTTTTTTTTTTAAATAAATTTTCGATTGTTCCGATAACAGCATGAGATTTGTTATCAATATTTTTCGTTACACTAATTTCTTCGATCCTTAGCCCTTAAAAATGATTAAGCATTATGTATGAGGTTATGGATTTTTTACAATACAAATTCCGAAAGAAATTGTAAGTATTGGAGAAAATAATTATTACTTTATGCACACTTGACTTGCCAAAAAAAGGCCCGTTTTCATAAATTTTTTTTCTTTCGACAACGAAAAAGTATTGAGGAGGTTCTTAACCCAGAGATTCTGAAATTTGAGGGGAGGTTTGTGCTGGTACTAGGAATACACCATAATTTTTTCAGATTTTTTGACCACGTAGTTGAGGAGAAAAAAAAACACTAAATATGCCGCTTATACGTGGGCTCTTATAATATGGGAGAAATATTCGAAGCTACGATTGGAGATTATTTTAGGAGTGAAAAAACGGTAAAATTTCCCCGAAGAACCGCTTAAACGACAGATTAGACCTTCATAGATATAATTTGCTCATAAAGTTTTTCACCGTGTCGATTGTGAAATATACTTGTAAACAGAATTGAGAGTGAGTAATGGCAAATTAATAAAATGAAAACGTATTTGGTGAAACAAATGCCGAACGCAACCTGCCCCGCACGTCGCCCGCGCAACGCCATAACGTTCCCCTCGCTGCACCCAATTGATGTTAAGAACCTCCTTAAGCAAATATTCAAACAAGTATTTAAACAAATATTACACATGTATTTAAAAAAATTTTTTTTATTTGTGTTCCAAAAACCCTTGCAGGTTTTAACGTATTAACCACTGATATATATATATAAACTGGATGGAGAATAGGGCTTCGGATGTGGTCCCCAATTGAACCGCGAAACGACGCCATTTTTGCAGACAAAAAGACAAAACGCGCGCGGGAATTCAATTCATCCTGTCAGTTGCGAGCATTTCGGAGTGACGGGAGTGATTTTAAAGCAGTTTTCCATGAGGTTAATCACTTTGTCTGACAAATAGGGACCGTGCGTGTAGACTTTTTCGCCACCTGGTGATAAAAACATTTACTAATCTTCGGCATTTATTAAGCTTTTACACGTCATTTGCGGTTTAATAATTATTTATTAAATGAAGTAAAATAATTTTACTAATGTCTGACCCAAAATTAGTTTGTTGCATCCGAGGATGTACAAAAATCTCACGTCGGAAGCGTGGATTCGATTCATCATTGAAATTTTACGGTTTTCCTGACTGCACGCTTGGTGCTCTGTGCATGGAGAAATGATAAACGCTTGTTTGTGGTACACCACTTGACAGGTTACGGTGACTTGTCCATTTAAATCTTCTATCTCGGCAACATTGAAAACATGACCTGATTTTTAAATAACTTTTCACCTTTTATAATATTTTGGCCTTGAACACGGTTGTTAATCACTGGCCGAAAACTATATTTAATTACTTTTTCCATTGTTTATTGAGTTATTCATTGCAATTATACGAAATTTTTTTTATAAAGTTGACAACAGAGAGCGCGAGCTTCGGCAGTGGTGCTGCCTCTATATTTCGTGCACGGTCCCTATTCCCATGCTTTTGTTCGACAGATTCCCATGTTTTTGTCCGAAAAGATGGACGCGGCTGGTCTTCTAAGCGGAACCCGCACTAGGTACTCGCTAGCATAGCTATCCTCCGTCCAGTTAACATATATATCAGTGGTATTAACCCTTCCCATTTAATCCCTCCTGTATCCCTGCCCGCACTTCGCTAAGCTAACCTAACTCCCGTAGCATCCGGAGCTGCTTTTTAGCTACACTGTATCGCATTCGCCGTGGACATGGGGAAACTGCGGAAAACCCATGCTACTGATACAGCCGACCTTATTTTTACTGAGTTTCCGATATGTTACCATCCGAATCTGAGTAAAACTGCCTCCCGCTCGGTAGTTGGCGCGCCAAGCCAGTGCACGGCTAAGTGGTAACCCATCCAAGTAGTGGCCTCGGCCAATACTAGTTAACTTGGGAGATCGCCAGAGCCGCACACGATCGACCGCGCGTTCACTACCGTCGATTAATATTACAGATGTGTTTTACACGAATCTTGAAGTAAGTACATATACATATGCACCGGTTTAATACAAAAGTCTTCCTTGTACTTGGAAAAAGAATTACGAAATTAATTCGGTTTTGTGGCATGTCAAAGTGTGCAATTCCCTCAACTAATTACTTCCCGTAACCATGCATATGTCAATTAAAGAAAAAAAAAATCATGTATCTTGCGATATTCATTCCAGGCAATGAGGAATCATCTCGCTGGACGATCCACAAAAGTGGTAACCGAGATTCTACTCGTTTGTACCGTCAAGTTTCATGATTTATTCGTTCTCGAGATAAAATTTCGCCCAAGATTTACGCGCAGATCTCGTACTACCGATAATGCCCCATTTATTTATCTCTATGTTCCGATCGCCGCGATTCGCGATCGCGGACAGTTGCGATTTAAGGGCGCACGGATACTTTTTTTGTTTTGTTCTTTTTGTTGCCTCGCAAGTCTCGAAAACAACAGGGCCCGCAGACCCTTTAACACACACGACTCATGTGTCTTCGTTTCGGGAGCTTATCCAGCGTCACGATCGCTCCACTCGCGGTATATATATAAGCTACCGCGGGGCGAGAATCCGAGGTCCGAGAGTGTTCGGCCAACCGAGAATTATAGGTACGCGGTGTTAACTCTCCCGGATCCCCACTTAACTCCGTATAGCGAGCAGAGAACAGAGGGCAGAGGGCTCACACACACGTCACATTAGTTCTCTCGATGATCTCTCAACTCGCTCGTATATGCTCTCGCTCACGCCTTTTTTTTTCAATTTTCAAACGCAAGTCGGAAGCCACTAACAGTGATTGGAAAAGATCGATGAGATTTTATCCACAAATTATATGTATTACTAATCTGCATGATACTAAATAGATTTATCAAAATAAGTTACTATAGCTATTGAAATCGTGAAATTTTAATGTGTAGAATCTTCGAGAATCAATGACGGAGGGCATTTTTTTTTTTTAAATAACGATGAACGTTGATTTTCTAATTGGTTTAAAATTATTGAAAAACACGAGGAGTCCTGTGTTAAATATGTTCAATGCTCCATGATCATCGTCCATTCCATTTCGAATTTCTGAATATTTATTATACGACTGAAAATCAGCGATCACTCAAAAAGTTTTGAGATTCTTTCAAAATTCCCCACTCAATCGGAAAATAATTCGAAAGAAATTTTATTTTACGTATCAATTTTTTCGATTGTGTGCCTCGTGAACTTTCGCCACGATGGGGTAAAGGGGTTGAAATTAGATAAATCGAGATTAGTATACAAAGTTACTTGAAGTATATTTCACGCAATGATTATCATCGACGTCACAAATGCGGACGTTACTCAATACTTCATACATCGGAGGGAGAAAAAAGGAAATTGCACCGCATATGCGAGATTTACGAGTACACCTCGTGTAATGACACCTTTTAAAACTTGAGGGCTTCGATAATGTAAACATCGTGAGTCCGGGCGATCAGCGTTATTAACATTCATGGTCCGAAGCGTGTTCAATAAAATGTGCATGTATACGGGGCATTCCCATCAATAATTTCATTATTGAATTATTTCTGTCTTTTACGAGTATTTTGTAGGGTGACATCAACAACACTCTTATACGTATATATATATATATAATATACATCTGTCGCATCAAATTACTTTAAAAATTCTTTTTGCAATTCAATTTTATAATCGACGCTTTCACGAAAATTTCGACGATTTTTATCATCTCGCTCTCTTCAGCATATACTAAAAAAAAATAAGAATAAAAATAAAAACTATGGTGCACTCGTCGCGATTCAGTCTAGAATACCGCATACATATTATGGTTGTACGCGGTTTAAGACACACTCTGCGCAGGGTATTTGCCCGCTGGCAATACACTTTGTGTGGCTTTATGGTAAATGGCGTTGCCGAAGGCTTTCCCTGGAGGCCGACGTCGAAGTGAAAAAAAATTGATATCCGGGCTCTTTTACGTAGCAACAAGACGCAAGCGCGAGGTATACCGAAAGAAAAAATTAAAAGAAAAAAAAAAAAAAAACGTTCGCGAGAAACGCGCACCTGTAATAAAACGCCGTAACGTTTTCGATTCTGGCAATTTCGCGGTTTACCACGTGTGTATAACAGTACGTATAAAGTCGTCGTTCCTCCGCCGCACGCGCGCGCCAGTATAACGAACCACACGAAGACCGCGATACTAAAGTGAAATGAACGATTATTAAAAAGCTTACCCAGGTGTTTATCGTACCATTGCGAAGAATCCCCGTGTATCGTCCGAACGATCGATCCTTTTCTCGAATGCTCGAGGTGCTTTACATTTTCCATACACACGTTATCGTTTGATACGGCAGATTCATTTGAATAAGGCAGCTTCTCTGCGCTCCATACTAGGCAAATGAGTGCTAAATTATCACAATGGTTTTTGCAAAGTTTAGTGCACTGATTAACAGTATAGGAAAGGTTGATTTGTATTACAGCACGTCTTCTAAATTTTCACCGATTTCTATGCACCACGGTTTATTTTTTTTCCCCAAAAAATACTCAATACGAATTTAATGGGTAGATTTTTTTTCGGGTTGATCGTTCGGCAATCGCAGCCCATTGTTTAACCAGCAAAAAGTTATTCTACCAACAAAATGCTGTAATTTTTAAACGAATAACACTACACATGAAAATCTACGTGATGAATTCGTCCAGTATTTTTTTTTCAAGAAAAGAATAATTAAGCCGTAATGCATCAAAGTAAGGAAAAAAAAGGATTATACTTTGACAAATTTCGACGAAAATGTACCCTGCTCATGGAAATTTGCGTTTAACAGTTGGTGGCTTTGCAAATCCATCGTTATTAATATTTCACATGCGGTAATACGAATCAAAACCTTCATTTCTGTTAAATTAGTGCATTAAACTTTGCCTAAACCGTTGTGGAAATTTAGCACTCACATTTGACTCGTGCGAATTAAGTGCGATAAAATTGACTTGAGATTAGACACAACTCGTCGATTCTAATGCAAAAAAAGATCGCTCCTATTATGGTGAATTTTTTCATTCTTTCAATGTATTTTATATTCGTTGAATATAATTATTTATAAACCTTCGAGCCACGAGCCTAAAAATAATTTTTCGTAAGCCACTTTATCCTCTACGTACCTGGTTCAGGTACTTGCTCGGACCGAAAGTGACACAGCTTGTCTGTTCTTATTTTCCATTGGTTTGTCCTTTGTTTTAAAAAATAAACACAAAAATCCGTATAAATTATGAATGAAAAATCATTGCAAGTTATGACTAAAAATGTCAATTACCGGACTCAAAACCGTGCCCGTTTTACTCGGTGTGATAAATTCTCCACGGTTGACGATAACTTAAAACATCGAAGTGAAACGCATAACGCTTTTTCAGTCGAAAGCTAAGAATGCTGATACTACGATTAAATTAACTTTTTCGATTTCATTCATTTTCTTTTTAAATTTTAATTCAAACTAAATGCCTCGACTTTATAATAGACTGAGATTGATCGTACGCGGTTTTTTTGGAATATCTCACGATGAATTTGGAGGAAAATTTTTCTTCCTGAACATCAAGTCCTAAAAATATTACAGACTCGCAGGGATACAATTACGAAGATGGATCATTTTTAATCGAGGATCCCGCTTCCGTATTCGACCTGTTTTATTTTGTTTCTTTTTCCATTCATCCGGGTAAAAATGTATGTTTCGAATGGATCAAGCTATATATCTAATTATATTATAATTCGATTTGATTATACGCACCATTGAAAGAAAAAGAAAGATTACTCCCCGAACCAGCCGCGAGTAAAAGACCTAATACGTGATTTATCCTCAAAAGGATCACATGCGTGTATACCTAATTCGGACTGGCTTCATAAAGTGTCGGAATGGCCATTATAAAAAATGGTCCTGCCTTTTAAGAGCACAACAATTTCGAGGCGAATTATGGCCCGAAGGCTCGTCCGATGCAAATTTCATTCGACCGGTGCCTTTTACCATTTTTCATATCTCTCGATTCACGAACTCGCGCCAGCTCAACGGAAAATATTCGTTTATCGACAAAGATATTCGACGCAGTCGCGCGTGTACGAAATTTCCCACACATGGAAATGTTACCGCAATATTCGAAGCTCCATGACTCTCGCATGAGAGAGAGAGAGAGCACTTTCTCGGATGGTTCACCGCGGGACTTCATTTTCTCATCTCTTTTGCTCTACATCGTTCGCTCTCTCATAGGGTTTTTTTGTTATATCATATAAAGAAGGGACCAAGTGCTCGCGTGCTCAACCCGAACTTCCGGTTCCGGCGCGTGCTCGCTCAGACACACCGGTATAAACGCGAGATTCGAACGAGCACGTGCACACAAATACTAAGATTTCGTACATAAATATATATGCGCATGCACTATATATAATGCATATTTTCGCTTCGCCCCGTTTGCTGTGTGCATTCTGCTTGCCCATCGCTTCGACACGCTGAGCTCCAGGGGGAATAAGAGAAGAAATAAAAATGAAAGAAATAACAAAGCTGGCTCAAGCGAGTTGCACCTGACGTGTCGAGGGTTGGCAAGAGCCGCCTTTTTCACGTAGATCTTACGCAGATAGAGATGTTAATAAAGACGCCCCCCCGATGAATTGAGACCAAGACGATACACCATCATATCCAGTAATTGATGTTTTTCTTTTTGTTTTTTTTTCATGTTTTAGGATAAAAAAAAGGGGATTTATAGATTTCGATTCGGAATAAATTGATGGTAGTTCCGTGTGAACGAAGAATCCAAGAACTTTTCAATCTGTATACGGTTTTGACAGCACAGTAGTTCTGTAAGAAAATTATTTTTGAAAAATGTAATTCTTCAGCACACCTGGAAAAAAGATCTACAGTTGATTCAAATAGAGTTTATTTATTCCAACTAAATTTTTTTCTTTGTCTCACGGCCGAATATTAGGACTCTATTTATTGTAAATATTTTTTAAAAATTGATTCGACTATTTTTGCCTAGCTTGGAGGAAAAAATAGTCTAGTTATTTGGACCAAATAACTGCTTATTGAATTCAACTATATTTTTATTGCGAACGTATGAAATGTTTATTTAAATCAACAATTTTTTAAATTTGCATTTAGCAAAGATGCATTTGACTCAAATAAATATCTATTAGAGGCAACTATATTGTTGTTGCAAACTTTTTTATCCCAAAATATAAACAAAAACGAAATATATCATTTGCAAAATGGTTCCATACACACATAGAAGAGTTACACTGGAACAAAAAAAATGCTGCACCGATATTTCTCGATAGGATTTTTCCTCCTCAACTGGGACTCGAATCTGGGACCTACCTACCTGTCCTTATCTAACACGCAACCCATTACGCTATCGACTGTTTATGAACTATGGTATTTCATATCATGTATTTGACTCGGCAGAGAACACTACTTGATTAGTTGTTTGTTGGGAGCTACTCAAAGGATGGTGGTTGTCCCGTCTTCTGCCTTTTTTTTCGTATAACCATGTCGGTTTTGAAAGAAATTACAAAATTTAATGTGGCGAATCCAATATGGTGGATCCAAAATTCTAAAATTGCCATAATTTGTCAGATTCACTCTAACTATATATTCAGGGATTTTTTTGGTCGGTGAACACGAATTTGAGGTCAAAATGACATAACTTGTCAGATTTCGATCTTACTCAGTATTGAGGGGTTTTTCGGGTAATTGAACATGAATTTTCCGTTGAAATTACAAAATTCAATATAGCGGATTCGATATGGTGGATCGAAAAATCTCAAAATTCCATAACTTTTCAGATTACAATTGAACATTTCCAATGCATCAATTACTGCAAAAATGTCGAACGAGATGCAAATTAAACACGTAAATGATCCAAGCGAATTGAGAAAAAATGCACAAAAAATAAATTCGATATATGAATATAGTTCATTTAACTACATTTTTTTTTGGAATGAAAGCGAATAAAAAATGTATAGTAGGAGCGAATAAATATTTGATTACTTTACTCTTTTAAATTAATATTAATTGAAATAAATTAATTAATTAGAGACAAATATCGTACAATATTTGAATCAAGTAAATATTCGCTTGGATTTAATAAAATTCTAGTTATTTCAAAGAAAGAGAAATTGAATAATTATAAATATTTAACTATAGATCTTTTTTCTGGGTGCAAATAAGTACGATCCTGTGATTCGTGTGAGTTTTTTTCTTACAGTTAAATTAAGGAGGCTCTGCTCCTATATACTTGGGTGCGTCAAGGGGTACGTATATAGCGCGGCGCGGGCGACGTGCGGGGCAGGTTGCGTTCGGAATTTTTTTCATCAAATATAGCACGTTTTTATTTTATTAAGGGAGAAGTTGGGTACTAGTATTCTCTTCGTCCACTATAAATTTCAATAAATTCTCATGAAAAACGCATTTGCACGAGAACTCCCTTAATATGCACACATTATTCACACTACATTATTCACGCTAGGCGTGGTGAACCGTTTCCATTTTTTTCTAGGGCTTTGTAATAGATAAGTTTGCACTTTCCTGAAATTTTTAAACAGTCACTACTTTTTTAATGCTCCTGATGTCGAACGATTCTTCACGTCATATTATAACGGTTGATGCCATAAGACCCAATGCATTTCAGGAGTATCTATATATACGAATTTTTATCTCGGAAAGTAGGTGCGGTGAATCCCGTTGAAATTTTTCAGGTACACGAAGTACATATTTACAAACACGCTGTTAAAATTTCAAGTCATCGTAACTTTTTTTAGGTTCAAGCAGAACCTCCTTAAGATTTGCATTATCGATGATATTATGCTGTAAAAAAATGCACAAACAAATTGTTTCCCGTTACAATTGTGATACCGAACTGAAACTCGATTCCTCTGGGAAACTTTTCGTATATAATACAGCCCCCATAACGGAGTGAACTGTACAAATAAATTGCAAAAAGACGCGCGTTAACTCCTACGGAATTTCCAGAATTTCAAAATTCCCAAACCTCGTTCACGTATATCCTCATTGATCCCTAGATCGTATAACGACAAAACGGTATGCAGCAAGAAGGCATAAAGGAAAGTCCGCAAGGGTCAAATAAAATTACACGTTACCCATGGTCTCACAATATGTATATGTATTTAACGAGGGTTTTATCCATAGTGAGCGTATACGCAGACGGAATAATCCACGATGACTGTGTGTGATCGTCGCACAAATGTCGCCATAATGCTCAATAAACGTACCACATGGCTGCCTTATGTGAGTATACGCAAACTTTCGTTCTCGTTCAGCCCTCGTCAATAACCAGCAAATTCCCAAATTATCGATTTTCTCGTTGAAGCTTTGATGAACGATTGAAATCAGATTGATCCGAGAGAGATGAGTCTCCCCGAGCAGAAATTTAATCAGGGAGAAATCCGGCCCTGATCAGGTTGCCACAATACCAAATCCGGCCCGGATCAGGCTAAATAACTCCGGCCCTGATCAGGGGTGTAACGCATTGGTAAATTCGGCCCTGATCAGGCGCCTCGTTCGGCCCTGATCAGGCGCTTCATCCGGCCCTGATAAAACGCCTTATCTGGACCTGATAAAACCCGAGTAGAAATTTCGTCCGGCTATAGATATAATTATTTTTAAATTAGCAATTAGGAATGATCGATGAATGAATTTGAAGCTGTTACATTCCATTATTTTTGAAAACCCTGTAAATAAAAAAAAAAAAAAAAGTCATTGACCGGGATTTGATCCCACTACCCTCCAATCGACGAATTCAGCACTTTCGATTCTTAAATAATCATTTAAAAAAAAAATTAAAAATTTGGAGATTATTTTTTTTTACGAGTGTTTCCGGCTTCATAGTCCGGACGTTTTTCCGTCGAAATTAATTTTGAGCCTACCTAAGATTTTACCTGAGACCTACCTAACGACCTACCTAACGACTGACACGTTACCACTACGCTATTAGTTCCTTATTACTTTCTTGTATTCAAATGACATTAGTATATGAGTTCTGATGAAAAGCCGCTGTCTCAACGGGCTGGATAGAACAACGTGACTGGGTAAACACAATAATACACAGTAATTTTTGACATAAATAAGGCACTACGGATCAGGCATGCTTATCGATACGTGATCAGGCCCTTATCTGACACAAATAAGGCACGCCAGATCAGGCCAGATCAGGCCTTCTTAATACCTGATCAGGTCCATATTTGACATAAATAAGGCACGCCGGATCAAGCACGCCTTATTCATACCTTCTCAGGCCCTTATCTGACACAAATAAGGCACGCCAGATTAGGCGCGGCTTCTTAATACCTGATAAGGCCCTTATCTGGCACAAATTAGGCACGCCGGATCAGGCCTTATTGGTACCTAATCAGGCCCTTATCTGGCATTAATAAGGCACGCCGGATCAGGCACCCCTTATTGATACCTGATCAGGCCCTGATGAATCATCAGGCAGCCTGAATGAATTTCTGCTCGGGTCTCGAATCAAAGCGTAAAGCAGAAGTAAAAAAATCATGTTTTCAGCTACCTCAAATTAAAAAAAAATTAATCAAAATAATTGAAGTACTCTTAACGAGGAAACGGATGTTTACGTCGAACCGGAGAACCCATATATATACTCGTATAAACGGCGCGGCAAAGAGAAAAACAAGAAGAGCGCATGTTGGGCAGAGGAAAAAAAAAAAAAAAAAAAAAAAAAAAACAAGCGAAGGATAGATATAAGGAGAAACAACACGAAGAACAGGGAGATCTGCAGAGGATGGAGCGGAAAAGCAAAGAGTGTAGATCGCATGAATCACGGGTCCGTATAGTTGCACTGGCGCCAGGAGTTGCGTCGAGCCATATACGTAGACTCATCTCGGGCTCCTTTCGGATAAGGGTAACTGTACGCGGGACTTGTAGTCAGAGCTCTGAGTACCCGGCTGCATGTAAGTACATCTACAGTATACACTATACATATATATGTTGAACCGTGCACTATACGCCTACGGAAAAAAATTAAATGCGAAAATATGTTTTTATGCGTAATTTATTCTGAAAAAAATTGTAAATATAAAATATATGTAATTTAAATGATGAGTTAAGTATAAACAATATATATTTTCACATATACATTTTTTTTTTCATGGGGGTAAGACTTTACACACCAAGAAATGATTCTAGTGTTTTTTTTTACTTAATTTAAAATAGCTATTTCGTTCCAGCTTATGAAAATTCACGAAAATAAAATGTTTGATTATAGAAAAACGAGGAAAAAATGTCAGCAGAGAGAAATAAAAAATTATCGTAAATTGGTCGTATTGGGTGCACGCAGAGTGCAGTGTTCTGCGTAGAAACATTGTAAAATGTATACGTGTATGGTGCAGTTGAAACAGCGAATTCAATGCTTGTCGTTAGCTACATATATATATATATATATATATATAGTAAAGTGTGTTGTCGTTACCAATGGTATACTCGCGAGAGTCTCGCTTATATAGTAAATGCTGCACCCATGTGCATAATCGTTCTCGTGTAGGCCTCATTGCGCGTACGTTATAAATGCACGCACGTGCATTACATCGTGTATCGCAAAAGAGTGAATCGAGCCTCGGATTAAACGAAAAAAAAAAGAAAGAAAAAAAAACAGTCACGATTGCCGGGAAGTGGGAGGCAATGGTATACGCAAACAGAACTCACGGCTGTTCAAGCCCTCTCTCCGATATACGAGCGCGGCCAATATCGCTCGAGGCTCGAACACTCAGCAGTTTTCCCATGCACCCTGGAATCGGGGTCGACTTGGCGCGCGCCGCCGGCGTCGCTATCGTCGTCGTTGTCGTCGTCCGAGTATGTTCATTCATAATCGGCCTCTCGATTAATGATCTCATGCGAGAGAATAGTAATTATACGTTGTCACGCGGTTTTCTCTCTATCGCGTTCTACGGCCAACGGATCGTAGACGTAATATATACATCAGTATATATAGGAGCAAGGCAATATAAGACACGGTAGGAGAAAAAAACATTATTTTGTTTCCAATTTTCTTGACTCCGGAATTTTGGGGTTTGAGCTTAAGGAAGGTAAAAATTAAAACTGACATTTATCAGCTGTTTCATGATCTATAAATTCGGCAAGCCACGTTAGTACAGGAGAACGCACGACCAGGGTTTACTATTATTGCGAAATTGAAACTTTTAATCAACTTTATTGAGGCAACGGGTGTTCCATTTCACCACGTTGTGCCATTTTACCTCATTTACCGCCATATATAAATGTCCGTATATCAAGGATTCGCCCTCTGGGGGCCTAGTACTGCCTACTATAAGACGAGTACGGTCTACGCGGCGCCATACTCTCGACAGGTACCAATCTCGATCAATCGCCGAGTCGAAGAATAACCTGGGTTTCATTTCTTCCGCGTTGAAAGGACAATCATTACACACGTGATACGTGAAAATATTGCACGTATGATATGATTTTTTCCCATATTGAAATGAATTATTGAACTTTTTTTCCTGTTGTCGAATTGCGGAGACTTCTTTTTACTTTTTTTCTCGACTTATTAAGGTATTCGGATCGCGAAGGGCCGTATTATAGAGTGGCGCTTAACTGCCTACGGTGTATGGGGCGGGTAATACCGACGAACGACGGCGACTCCGAGCCCCATGTAAAAATTTCGCTTTTATCACCGAATACTCCGTTACACACTCGGTGACCCACATTTTTTTAACGCCCAATCGAATCGTACATGACCCCCAGGATTACGTAGTACTTCTTATGTTACATTTCTTAGTTTTTCAAGTGTTTAAATTCTCAAGTTAAAGACGAAATTCGCTACTTCTCCCATGTATGAGTCCTATGAATATTAAATTTTCACTATTTAATATTCATTTCTGCCATTCGGTAATGGTCTTTGTGATTTCATCAGCTTAAAGGACAATACTCAAAGTATAATATACAAAAAATTCAATTATTTTTCAGGTCTATCAGCTCATGAACGCGGAATACCTTATGGTAGCTTCTGCCCTTCACGCTATAGTCGAATAAGTGCTTCATTAAAAAATTTTTTTTTGCAATTTTTAGTGCACCAATTAACAGTAGCAAAGGTTGATTTGTATTGCAGCATACGTGTTCTTAACCTAGAAAAATATTAATAGCGATATGAATTTGCAAAATCGTCAACTGATAAATGAAAATTTCCATAATCGTAAATTTTCGTCGAGATATTTCAAAGCATAATCCTTTTTTTTTTACCGATGTCAATGCATCGCGGTTTATTTTTTTCCTCAAAAAAAAAAAAAATACTCTACGAATTCCCAATGTAGATTTTTTTGCAGCATTAATCGTTTAAAAATTACAACAGTTTGTTCATGAAAGAATTTTTTTTCCGGTTAAACAAAAGGGCTGCAATTGTTGAACGATCAACCCTACAAAAAAAAATCTACGTGCTCAATTCGTATTTATTGAGGAACAATATAAGCCGTATTAGTAGTTAAGTATTTAATAATTATAAATAAATTCAAATAATAAGAATCACGAATGATTTAACGGAAATATCGTGGGATGTAGTTATAAATAATGAAGAATCTTAATTCAAATGTCACGGAATTTATTAGACGAAACCGCCATGTGTGCGAAATCATCTACTGATTAAACGCTGTCACACGGTTTTCTGTAAGCGTGGGCGCTATAGCACCTAATTGCAACTCTGACACTCGGTTAAACTCGCTCTGGGTGTGCGGGAGAAGAGAGCGAGAATTGAAACCGTGCGAACCCACCCGGTTTCTACTTTACTTCTGTGCAGCCACATCTGTACGATCGTACATCGTAAAGGTGGAATTTCTTTTTTTCCTTCGTTTCGTTACAAGCGTTAATTAAACGTCGAGTTAATGCACAAGAAGTAGTAGTAGTAGTAAGTTTTACTTGCATAGCCTTTTCGGCTTTTTACAACACTTTCATACACTCTATCACTCTTACACTGGGCCCACTATTTTAGTTTTTCTGTTCATTTATGGAACTATTTTTCTCCCTCGATTTTTGCAACCTCATTGCTATTGGCCCAGTGTATTTGTGAGAACCTACAATTTAAGGTGGGTTTCGAACCACCGAGCTCGCAGAAAAAGCATCTGGAAAAATCCATTGGTGCCGGCCGCGGGATCGAACCCTGGCCGCCTGCGTGGCAGTCCAGAGTCGGACCAACTGGGCCACTGCTCGCTTAATGCACAAGAAGTATTAAAGTATATTCTTGAAATCGTTCGCATTTTGCGGTTTGCCTTCAGCGAAGAGCAGTTTCATCCTTAAATTATTATTAAGAAAAAAAAATTACAAATGGATACTGCAGTTGTCGAAAAAAAAAATCTTGACGAAAATTCCGAGGTAATTTCCGTGCTAATTATAGAAGGCTTCGCATTTTTCTCTCAACACTAGAGCGTAAGCACAAATCCTTTGTACAAAAAATCAGCTCATTCACCAAATCTTTTCGAATTAATCACCAATTACTCGACTTTAGATTGAATATTCGTATGTGCAGAAGTCAGACGCACATGCGGATGCGTATAAGGGGCACTTATAAGAAAATTGGAAAAAAAAAAATACTCACTCGTATCAGCGATGTGGTAATTAAATGATATTGCACTTCGTCATTGACACGTTACGTCTTATATCGTGTCGATCAACGATTCTCGCTTTACCTTTTCTTTTCCGAAGTGAAAAAAAAGTAAGCACCCTCGAACGTCAGAAGGAGAAAAATCGAAGCAAAAGCCCTGTGCTCTGAGGAGTCATTTCGTTTCGATGGATCCTTTTACTGAAATTGTTTTATCTGTTACTGAAAGATGAATCTTTCGAGGTATGCAAAGACTATGGAAAAAAGTGAGTTTTTTTATCGCCACCTCGAACAAATGGCAAGAGTGTCGACGTCAATGTTTACTTTTTTTTTTGCTTTTACGAATCGCTATCATCCGTGTATCGTAATTTTACTCATTAATGTACGTGCGACTGAATAAGAATTGTTTTCGCTTTCAGCATTAAAAATATAAAACTAACACGACGCTCATTGTTACAGCTCTAACATTATCGCGCGATGCTGTATCCTTTGCTATCGCAGTACAGTTTCATCGCCAAGTTATACTGCACACAGGGAAAAACAAGTTTTTCGGACTGAGATAACTTTGACAGGAATTTTTGGAAAATTTGTGTATTGAAAAGATTTTATCAAACAAATTTGTTATCTTTCTCGCATTTTTTTCACTATCATTTAGCGCAATACTTATCAGAATAGAAATTGAATCTGATATTTTTCTCGCTGTACAGCCATATCTCAAGGTAAATTAAAAAAAAAAGAACATTAAACATTGTACATATTAGTTATATTAGTTAATTATATATTAGTTTTAAAAAAACATCTGGTGAATCCATTGAAGCAGTTATCGAAGCACGTTTATAGTTGAAAAATTACAGCTATTTGTTTATAAAATTGTATTTTTCAAGCTGTAAAATAATTCAACTTGTGAAGCTTATAAAATTTTGGGTAATTGTCTAATTTGCTGCCTTTTCCGAATTTTCGTGTTTTTTTTTCCCCGACAAAACCCTTTATTTCAGCAATAACAACGACAATTAGGTGGGGGAGCTCGAAAAATATATCCCAATCCAATCCAAAAAATTTCCCAAACCCAAAAAATTAAGCCAAACCTACGGAGAAAAATCAGATAAATTAGGGAAAAAAAATGTTCACGGATCAATCACTTTTTCATGCTCCATCGCTTGATTATCATCGTTAATGCTTAAATAAAATACCAAAGATACTTTTTTTCTAAACTTTTTCATTACTCTCCTGCCTGATTATCATTGTTTGTGCCGAAATGACGGGTTTTGTCGAAAAAAAACCGCGAAAATTTGGAAAAGTAACCAAACCATATACAATTATAATCTTTTTCAAGTATAATTACAGGGATTAATTGAACACGTGTAAGTTCTGCATAGATACGTTACCATTATTACAGATTTTGCGATGAAAAAAAAAAAATAAATACCCCCCCCTACAAGACACCACAAAACTAACCACCCAACGTAAATTCATAATTATCTTTTTCTACGTTAACCCTACATTTCTCACATCTAACCAAGAATAACGTAGTGACTCGTTCAGGAAATAGTTGAAGAAACGGTCTATAAAAATTCATAACGTTTTGGGGTGTTATATATTTGGTGAAACAAAAGCCGAACGCAATCTGTCCCGCACGTCGCCCGCGCCGTGCTATACGTTTCCCTTCCCGCACCCAAGTATAGGAGCAGAACCTCCTTAAAATACAATTTAGAGGATGTTGGATTATGGCAGTCGATGATTCTCGAATATGTATAATGATGAATAATACGCCTCGATCCGAAGCCAGCGAGGCTCGCAAGTCCGATCCCTTCGAGGGTTAAGTCCTCAATTGTTTGCTAAGACACACATGGTATAGGGCGCAAGGGCCTGGCTTATGACTTTCCAAGTGGACCCGCTGGTCCTCACGTCGCTCGGAGTTCGTTCAATCAAAAATTTCCCTTATGTAATGTCACAAGAAATTTTCATAAAAAAAAAAGCAATGAAAATCAAAACGTATCGAGAACAAACATTATACAGAGCTATTATGTACATAGTCGTATAGGTAATTTATCCTTCGCAGGCACGTTGAAGGTATATAGTCTCGTGTCGCGATCCAAATAGCTCAAATGTCCGGGGCAGTATGGCGCCAGAACCGCGACGACGGTAACTTTATATCGAGAGAGAGAGAGAGAGAGAGAGAGAGAGAGAGAGAACCCTTTTCCCCGCCAGATCACACATACACACATACATACACACACACACACACGAGCGACTATTCTCGCATTCCACAATCGTCGCCACCGCGACGCCCCGATGCACTTACACACGTAACGCATACTCGGAAATCTCACGTGCAGTAGTCGTAGCTTTTAAAAAGAAAGGCTGCAGATTAGAAATGTGCACGTTGGTTACTCATAATTTTTTCTTCGCAGAGCTTACCTCTATGAGCGAGCCAAGAGATCGAGACTCGAAGAGAAAGCTTTGCGAGCAAAAATAATGAAGAATGCCGGAATTCGTGTTTGTTTTTTTTTCATTAAAATTCCGACTAATCAAGCTTTTCGATATATTTCTCTATTATGACAAAAATCTCACGAAATGTGGAACAGTCCATTATAATGAATAGTCGAATTATTTACATATGAGACTGTAAATATACAGAGCGCAAGAGAAAATAATCCGAAAATCACGAAATTCTGCAGTTATTGCACTTTCGTATACTGAGCTCAACCATTCGAACTTTCTTAGAGCGTCAATTCATCAGCACTCGAAGATTCGGATAAACTTCCGAAAAGCCCCAACCTCCGATTGGTTTGAAACTTTGCACAAACATTCTGTTTGATAAGATAAGAATACCCCTAAAAGGATTTTTGGCGGCTCGCAATACTTTTCGAGATATTGAATTTTGAAAATTTAAGAATTAACATGCTCGTGTATATCCATATAGAATGAACAGTGTGTATTAAAAGCATTTGGTAATTTTTTTCAACATTCGAAATTCCAGAAAATATATCATTACCCCTATAAAGATCCTCGCTAAAATCGACGAGTAAACATCTCTGCAGAATACATTGGCTCGATATAGTTAGGAATTCATATACAAGTCAGAATGTTTATCGTTCTTTTTGTGCCAAGCTTAATCCCGATAGGCGATAGCGTTGTCGAGTTGTGGAGAATTCGTTTTTTTTTTTTGGCACACTCGACATAAAGCAGATTTGGTGTGACATTTTTTCTCATATTTAAACCCCGTTTATTGTTTCGAATAGTTGAGACGTTTTGAGATGATGTTTTTTTTTTCACTCAGAACGAAACTTATGAGAAAGTCCAAATGATTTTAAACGCAGAAAAAAACTGTTTTTATAATGCACATATACATATAATATCTTAGTATTAGCGATTTTGAGGGAAATTTTTGGTCGAACATACGATACCTCGGGCTATACGTGAGGACTATCGGGCCCACTTGGAAAGTCATAAACCAGGGCCTTGCTTCCCCGCCATGTGGCTACTCGGTGTATAGGCAGGGAAACACTCTTATATTAGGAACAAAAGGGCAAAAAGGAAAAAGGCTCGCGTCGAGCAACAGCAAAAGCGAGGACTCGCGGTTTGGTCCGTCGAAGGGATCGGATGTACGTGCCTTGCTGACGTCGCATCGAGGCACATTCTTTCCTTCTCATATCATCAGGATTGTAAATAATGCACTGTCTGAGTATAATCGAATCCATTACTCGTTATTTTGGTAATGGAAAATAGAATTTAATCCATTATTTCAGTAATGGGTAATGGAACCTTGATCCATTGTTTTTTCTATGATAAATGCGTTATTTTTACATTAAAATTTTTACAACCCCCTGCTCATCGTTATAGATATTTGGGAACCATCGACTGTCATATGATAATGAACACGTTATCGATTGCATTGTAATAAGCTCAGATTGAATATTGTAAGAATGCTTGACTCGGAAAATATACCCTACGCTGTTCCTTATTTAGTGACAGTATCACCGGAAAAAAAAAACAGTCTAACGTAAATGTCCCAATAGCCGGACGTGTACCAGTAGCCGGACACGTCGGCCGGACACACCGGGACATTTACCTCAGGTATAGTCATATCACGAACTTGAATACCGGATACGTTGTTCAATTTTTTAATACATCACAACTAATGCATAAAGGAGTATTTCTAAAAAAAAAAAACACGTACAGGCAAAATTACTTTCCATTTGTACTGAAATAAAAAATCTTCCACTATTATTTGCATTTGACGATTAAACATGGTGCACGTATGGTGGATCCGTATAATATATTTATTTTTTTATCTCTAGTCGAAAAATCATTACAATTTTACTGGAATATCCCATATGCTGAGAAAATATGCTAATTATGCGAGAATTGAAGAAAGTTTGATGGAAGGAAAAAAGAATCGTGCAAGACGAAGAAACGTCTCCGCGTGTAACCCTTTAGACTTAACCGGGAGTATACCGGCAATGTGTTATATAGCTCGTGGCAAAAACACACAATGTGATATATTTATAACCCGCGTAGCGAGAGAGAAAGAGGAATAGGGAAAGAGAGAGAGAGAGAGAGAGAGAGAGAGAGAGAAGTCGAACAGCCCGCGGCACATCTGTTTCCACCGTGTCGCGTTCTCCTCGTTCTCTTCATCCACCGCGTGGTCCCACGTGTGTGTCGCGCGCCCACGAAATTAGAACGTTTGCCACGAAAATATAACCCGCGAGACGGCTGCTACTCTTCTCTCTCATCGTCATCATCATCATCCGTATCTCTTTATACTCTACCTATAGACCGAACATCCGGATTTCCCGACGTCAGAAAATTTCGTTCTCCGCGCTCCCTCTTCTTCACCCTCAAATATCATGTCGTCGTCTCGACTCACAGATGAGCGTGTTTTTTTTTTTTTTTTTTTTTTCACGTGATAATTATATTCAGCGTTAAGTAGATTTATTTTGATGAAAATACATCTTAATTTGCTCGAACAAATGTATAATCACTTGTTTGTTGTATTTGATTTGCATCGAAATAAATTTTTATTCAGATAATGTTTACTGAAAGCTCAAAGTTCGTTTTGTTCAAACAATTTTCTTCGCCGAGTGAGCTTGAGACAAGAAGCTACTGATGAAGGCTTTGACTTTAAGAGATGTGGTATATTTCTTTTGACGTTGAATGATTAGTCGGGTGGGACGAAAAGATTAGAATAGAAAGAAAAGTGTCCATATATCGATCTTCTGGACCTCGAGAAATTATCCTCTTTCACCCTCTAGTGAGGTCCTATTCTTCTGTTTTTTTTTTCTCTCCATCCTCGATCGTTCTTGCTACTCATTCATTTTCTCTCTTCGCATTCTTCAAATATCGCGATATTCGTGGTTCTCTCTTTCTCTCGTTTTTTCTCTCCTTCTTTCATTCTCTCTTTCTTTTGCTGCGTGTAGCTCGGTAGCTCGAGTTCGCCAGCGATCCACCTCTCGACAGTCTAATGGAGTAGCAGAAGAGGTCTGAGAAAACATCCTTGCCTCATGCGGGATTCAGTAATTGGACGCTATTCCGAACGTATTAATTCGCGCCCTCGAGCTCGAAAACGAAAGAAAAGAGAGAAGATGAGGGGAAAAAAAACGCCCATCAAATAAAAAAACACACGAAGAGTCTCTCCGGCACGATCGGTATGCCACACGAGAATCTTTCCTCGCCCGCGTCTGGTATAGTTACTCACGGTATTGCGTGCCCGATATACCGCAGCGCCATCTCTCGGTTTAGTACATTCGCTCGCTTACCTGCGCGATCGAGTATTCGATCGATTTTTTTTTCCCCCCAATTGTTTTGGTTTCTTCGTCCAGTCTTTCTTCGTTTTTTTTTTTCGTACTTTCTCGTGACTCGTGAAACTTTTCGCTTTTGCCGTCTAGACGAGCGTTTCTATTTTCAACGCGGGAGCTTGCAATTCGCGCCCTCGCCGCGTTGCAAGACGTGTCGCGTTGTCGCGACCAGGAACGTATACCTTACCTAACTCGTATTATTAGCTGAAGAGAGAGGGAGAGAGAGAGAGAGAGAGAGAGAGAGAGAGAGAGAGAGAGAGAGAGAGAGAGAGAGAGAGAGAGAGAGAGAGAGAGAGAGAGAAGAACGATGAAAGGAGCGTCAGACGGAAGACAGGACCCTCTAAATTGAAGAGACACGGTCCTGTGAGGGCGCGAATATATATATATATATATATGCTATATATATCTAGATACGGGGATGAGATATTCCACAACATTTTTACAAAATGTTCACTTTTCGTTCGGCGATTTAGTTGCTCATTCGTTATTCCAATCCTCAGCAGAAAGTAACGTAAAAATCGTGATTTCCAAAAACGTTTTACGATTTTCCTTGTTTAAATTATTTCTAATAATCCTTCAAACGAAAATAAACTTATCGAACCATAGCAACGAATTTTGTGCGTGGTGAAAAGCGTGGATTTCCGTATGACAGCATGTTAAATGTATAAAAATAAAAACTCTAATATTTTTTTTTTCTTTTCCACCTAACTTCATAAAAATGTAACTGAGTCATGTTTGGATCATAATCGACACATGCACCAATTTTTATCGAAATCTAAACGGTAAATATTTATGCGATCGAACTACCTTAAATGCAAGTCTGGGATTTTGGGCCAAGATCATTTTTAGGAATTAATTTGCGAATAATTGTTTTACTAAAGATTAAAAAACGATCATTGGGGCAATTAAATTGTTCCAATATCTCTAACTATATGATACACTTGAAAGTAAAAAAAAAAAAAAAAAATTGACAAAAAGCGTTCGACTTTGTGCGGAATAACCCATGCACCGAGAGGGTGACAGAATCACCAGCTGGACTCCGGCGCCGCGGCGTCGTGAAATCTTTGTTTTTCAGTAGATGCGCAAACGAATACGACATAGACCACGTTAGACGACGTTCCAAAGCTCTTCGTGCACACGAAGAGCTTTGGAACGTTGGCGTCTTCACGACTCGAAATTTTCTTTACTCCCTCCGCCCCGCACTTTTGACCTCCCGACGTCGCAGACAAATATACGCGCAGGTGTTCACCACGCGTGGAATATAAATGGACCGAGAAGACGTTCTGCTCTCTACATGAGTAGATACGATTGATATTTGCTTGATGTAATCAATGGATTAAAAAAAAATCTATAAATTTAAAAACGTATCGATCAAACATATTTTAGCACCCTCGAATCACAGAAAATCTCCCAAGGTTGATGTGATATTTATTTTATTATATCTGTATTACGTAATATTGGTTTCGTAACGAAAAAAATGCCAAAGAAAGTCCAAGTACACTTTTTTTTGTAGTTATTAGTATAAAGATGTACGAACATTAATCCGTAATAATTACCCCGGGTCCAGCTGACCCGGATTTTTGTTTCAATCTAATATTACGAGTAGTAAGCCGGCAAAAACTGCACTTATGTTGCCATATAGGTGTGCGTTGAAATGTCTATTTTACGGTAGTTAAGGAGCCATATCCCTCCTGAGTGTCAGTGCAGTCACAGGAGGCTTCGAAACAGACGTGTTTTCAAAATATTGGGTTGGGGAAAAAGTAATTTCGGGTTTTCCCAATATAGATGACTTAAAAGTCGCATATCTCTAGCAATACTTATTCAATGAAGCCATACTATAGCGCGTTTAAAAGTAACAGTCCACAGAACATTATAGATATCAGGGTAGCGTCATACGTTATTTACTCAGTCAAAAGTTATTGCGCTTTGAAAATGGAGATTCTAGAAGGTCATTTTCGTGTTTTTTGTCGCCAAAACCAGGAATATTATGTTTGAAATAGTTATTAATGGTTATTTTTTCAACAAAAAGTACACAATCATCACCTTACATGTAAATTGAAAACCAGAAAATTAATTCACGTGCAGTTGGTAACACGAATGGCTCCCCATGTTAAAGCATAGAAGTACCCCTCTCGCCGCCTGCCCCGCAAAAGAGGTATCGTTCTACCTTAAAGTTTTCAATAGCGCGCACGTACCTGCTCGACGCCCCTCTGAGGTTTGGCTTCGTATCTCCGAAAATACTTCGAATTTGCCTCTGTAACTTTGTGAATATGTTCTTGGATAGTTTATCGATCGATTTAGGCAAAAAAAAAAAAAATTTTTGGACCTTCTAAAGCAGGATCTCCCTCTCAACTTTGTCACGCTGTACCAGAAACTGTAGAGCTAAAAAAAAGGAATTTTGGCACAAAAAAGAGGTGGATCGTGATTGTGTATAACTTTTTATAAGAGAATTTGACATCCAGAAAATTGAATCCAATAATTACGGTACTCTAACTTTTATTTATTTTTTCGTAAATCTTGATTTGAACCAAAATCGTGCCTCCTATTTTGATCTCGAAATTTTTCGTTGTTAACAAAGAATTTATGGTACAAACTTGAAGCTAATGATTAGCTTTATGATTAGAAAATTTAGTTTCTGTATTATTCAACCAGAGGCAATTATTCCCGCGATCCAAAAAATATAAATCTTGATAAATATTTTTTGTTTTGTTTCTGCAAGTACTTTCTACTATGGTAGATATTTTTTCATATATCGGATATGTCGAGGGTCAGAGGTAAATCGGCTCGAATTTGTTGTTGACTGATTCGCATATATATTGTGAGATCCTTGCAATAATAGAGTGACATGTATCCAACAGTCTGACTCATTCGAATTGAAAAAATTACATTTTCTTTGCTCATATATAACATGAAATTAAGAAATTATACGCAAAGATTTCTTCGTTTCTGTACATAAATGTTTTTTTTTTCTCCAATAATTTATGCACACGCGTATGTATATGCATGATAAAGCCCGTACTGCAGCAGAGTTTGTTGGTCGTGGGCGTTTTATTCGTTTGCGCGGGTGGCGCCAGATGTTGCGCCTCGTAATCTTTACCGGTATAAAATAGTACATATATGCGGTACACGTCGTGGCCTCTGTGGCTGCTGACCAGCCTCGAGACTCCTGAACGCTCATATATTTATATATACATATTATTGCATATATATACATATAACGTATAAAACAACTGACGTCGTGGACATTGGAGCTCGGGAGTGTATCGTATTTCTGCATAGCCTCAACAATAATACCGAAGTTTATTGTGCGTTCGCAATATTAACGTAAGCAAGAGCACCAAATGAGAAACTAGAGTTCACTCGAAAGGCTTATTTAGAAAAAAAAAAATGGACTTTTTTTTTTTTCTTTCGCGAATTATATTCCGATTTTCTGACCCTCCTATAATTTATCAATGACCCAAATATCGAGACTTTGTCAAGTGCTAAAAATATCGTTCAATATTTCGTTGAGGCTCACCGAATTTACCGAGATTCTCAGCCTCGAAATGTACTTTGTAAAATATATATATCAATGAAGCTTCTTCGGGCGATCGAGACGCCTGTGTAATTATATGGGAAATATGCCGTGTGGGAATTGGCGAGTTGGCGTATAAATTTATCCTTAATCATCGGTTAAACGGGAATATTTCTTATCGCAAATGAGCGTGTTACCAGGAAAGAGAGAGAGAGAGAGAGAGAAAGAGAGAGAGAGAGAGAGAGAAGTGGGAAAAGTTATACTCGCGAGAATTGCACTCGCACCGATTCAAAAGCGTATAAATAAATGTATACATCTTTGTATAGATATACATGGATGTATCGAAAGAGAGACGAATGAAATTTATTACTTCAAGAACAGGATTCTTATAATCAGCTACGACGAGTGCAAGAGATTTATATCACTTGGTGAGAAAAAAAAAAAAAAGAATCTTGCCGCTTCGAGCAAATACACTGCGTATTATATATAGAAAAAGTAAAAGAAAAAAGTGCTTTTTTTTTTCTCTTCTCGAGGGCGTGTGTGTGTATCTTTATCCGCACTCGTCACGCGAGAGCTCATGCCCGCTATTCTCCTCTTTCTTTTGAGGAGCTCCGAGGATCTCGAATCGATGAACGCGCGAGGTTCCCGAGAGATCGATATCTTCACGTCGAATCGCGAGTTCCAGTGATTCGTTACTCGCCATTTCCTTCTTGAATTCACTGCTATCAACATCGTTCCCGTTCACTCTTTTCTCAAGAGAGACCCCAGAGATCGAGTGGTGTACGCATATCGTCGACGAGGACGACACGCGAGGAGACTCTTCGAGGGAGAGGAGGAGGGTGGGGGGGGGGGGGGGAGAGAAAAACCGAGAAAAATACCTCTCTCGATTCCAATGTTCCGTTGGAACATTTATTTTACATTGCGAAGCTATTGCCTCGAGGCGATCATCCGCAGAGCGCACAGCTGTCCGAGTCCTCGAAGAATAAGCCACCGCATGATGTGCGGTTGGCATATCGAGGAGACTCTGTGCGAGAAATTGAAGAGAACAAAAGTAAGAGAGAAAAAAAAAATTCACCAAGTTCCCTCTGGAAGGAAGAGCAGAAACAATGGACACATTTCTTTATTTTTTTTTATTCATTTTTCGAACAATATTCCGAGACGCTGAACGCGCGACGCGCACCTTCTATATACACGGTGGGGTAGGATCGAAGGATAACTCGGAATTGCCCTGTGGTTAAAAAAACAAAAGCTTCTCTCGAGACATGGCGAGAGGACGATGATCATAAACGCCTCCGCGGTACATGTCTCCTTCCGGCGCACGTCTGAAATCTCCGACACCCAAGTTAAATCTTTCGCAGTTCCGAAAATGACTCAACCAACCAAAGAATTGTTTCTATCTCTGGTTACCAAAAACAAAAGTTTCCATCTCATTGTCCTCGATCCAGAGATATACTGCACATACTTTTCGAATTAAAACGACTGCTTTGCTTTATAAAAAACGTGATGCTCCCCAACAATTTTCGCTTTTTCACTTAAGATCACTATATAAGGAAATGTCCGAATTAGGCGCACTTCGCTCTATATAAAAAAAAAGTTTTCCAGGATGGCTTCTTTATAGAGAACGCATTGAAAAAAGTATAGGAACAATTCAAAATAAACGTTGCAGAGATTTTTAATTTGCAGAGCTTTTTTTTTTTTACTTTCATCGAGCCTCATTATTCGAAGTCTTGTCATTGAATTATAAACGATTAATTTCTGGCCTTTTCTCCAAATTTGATTTTCCGATTATTCGGAACATTTTGAACACGCGTTATACATAAAAATAACTTCCGCATAAGCAAAACTACCCCCATAAGAAATTTGGATGAAACATTTTTTTCTTGATTATTCCTGAAAATTATTCATAACAATTGTAAAGCAATAATTATTTTGCCCTGATGAAATGCTCTGAATAATCATATTCTCCATTCCGCTCGTTGTCTCGGGATCTGAACTCCGATAAGACGGCTATAAATAATTTTCCCTGCAGTATCATTTATGAATGAGTTGCGAAAAAGTTTCAGCGATATGATGCGAAAATTCTTGGAAATTATAGTTCACGTGATACGAATTATATCCTTGCTATGCTGAAACCAAAAGCCGAAAAACGAAGCCGCGGTACGTGTAACACCATAAGCGCGGTTCCCACAACTTGTGCACAGAATATTCATCTATATATATATATATATGTATATATATATATATATACATGTACATATATATGACAAAAGACGAAGAGAGAAAGAAATGAAAGAAAGCAGAGAAGACTGGGCAAGACGATCGTAGATACGGAGGTATGGTTGATAAGCATCTCCGGTGACTAGAGAAGGTTAAAGAGAAAGAGAGAGAGATAGAAAGGCAGAGAAGAGAGTGACGAAAGCTAGGAACCTGCGAATGAAGGCGCTAAGAACGCTTGAAAAAGGGTGAACGTGTGCAACAACATATAATAACTTAATGCATATACATACATGCAAGATATGAGAGGAGTAAGAAATTGTATATATGTGTAAGAAGGTAAGATGAAAGAGAAAGAACCGCATGCGTTCCTTCGCGAAGGGAGAGTAACAGGTATCCCGTGGCAAATAAGTGCCCACGATATCAGGAGAATTCCCAGTTGCTCGTTCCCCGTCTACTTCTTACTTCGTTCGCGTCTTCAAACCGCGTTTCTCTGAAGAGCTTCTCTCCGCTCCCTCTCTACCACTGTTACCTTTTCTCGTGCCTGATATCTCGTCCTACGCGCGAATCTCCATGACACACACGTGGAACTGCCAAGCACAGAGGGTCAAGAAACGTGTGTATGATTTGTGGTTGACTCGATCTCTTTCTCGTTGAGGCCATCAGTCTACGAGCTGGCTCTCCCCGAGTCCCACCAAAGAGACAGACGCATATACGTATATATAACGACGAAAGTTTCGAGTTGAACAACGAGCACCACGAACACTTTGTATGCAGAGTAATCTTCCGCCTCATGCGTGTGTGTGCTTATGGTCGCCGATGATGACTCCAGAATTTTCATGAGAATAAAAACGAGCTCGTGAAACGACTCGTCGTATATAGCGCCTACGACTATAAATATGCAGATGGTTGCGTGGTTCGTGAGGATATCGTGTTGCGACCTTTTCGTCGAAAAGTCTCTAAAAGCATAGAAAAGACACCCTCCACGAGGAAGGGGGGGGGGGGGGTACAGGTCCAGAGCTTAATCTCCGGGAGACTTTTGGAATTAAGAAGCCAGAGTCCAGTTTCAGTGTTGCTGGATGACTGGGCTTATTGAACGCCAAGAGGGCAAAAGTCTCTCTCTCTCATTCTTCTCCCAAAAGTACGCCCCGAAAAATCCGCTCCTATGGGATTTTCGAAATCTCAGAGGGTTAAAGAAAAATAAAATAAGAATTCTTCGGTTCCAGCTCGACGGTTCACGAGGCTATTCTCGATGTTGGCGCAGTCTCGAGAACACTCGAATTTTTTTTTTTTTCCCCCGCCTGTATATGGCAGGATTGAAAATTCCTTTATCCCTGCGGGGGAGTCGACGACCAGAGTGGGGTCCGAGTAATTAGACTGCACCAGGATCAAGAGTGTCCCCTTTTTCTTTTTTTTCTTCGTTCTTTTGCTCTCTCCGATCTCCCATTGCCTTACAATAATATCCTTGCAGGTATATATGTACGCTGCTGTGAGATGAAGGTGCGGTGGCGAGAGAATCCTCGCTGATTCTGGGAACTTGAGAGAGAAAAAGATAGGGTATGGGGTATCGGTTACAGAGGAACAATGGCATGGACCAAGGTATATTTGGGGTATCGGTGACACTGAGGACAATGGCCGTGCCACCTGGGTCGTACCCATCTCTCTCTCTCTCTCTCTCTCTCTATCTCTTTCTTCCTATCTCGCTCTTCGTAGCCTGGGGCGTGTGTATATATAGCTCTCCCTTGGGCTCTCCGAGCGGCAGTCTCTCGTGAAAAAGGACCCCCGGAACACACCTGTGCCCCTTTACTCCAGAACGAGGAGCCATTGCGTTAGAGAACCGAAGATGGGGTCTTGATGGCCTCAGGTATTTTTCTAGTGACCACTCCCGAAGATTCCTCAACGGCACCAGGAACTCTGTGTCGAAAGTGGTAACCTTTGTTGGGCAAAGTAGTCGAATAAACTACGCATTCGTAGTGATGACTTGATAAATTGCTTCGTTTCAATTACTTCTATTTACGCGCAACGAAATTTGACAACTAAACCTGAAAATATAATGAATTGCCATATTGCTTATTTGTAAATTTTACTTTTTCTTGAAACTTTAATTGTTTTCATTCATAGGATTTTTGGTACTTCCATTCGAAATTTCATTTCTTCGATTGTTAATTCATCGATGCACAATAATTTAGCTTCATCAAACATACTGCTCGCTAGAGTAAACGCGTTTATAGATATTTTTCTCGTTTGAAATTCCCTACAATCAACCGTTTTATCGACTCTCGTCAATCATACTGACAAGACCTGAACATTATTATTTCATCCTTTACGAAATTCGTAGCTCGATAACAAAATTCGAAATGTGCGCATCGATTTTCAGACCAAATTTGTCTAATCTATCGGTAAAATAGACCTACCAAACTTTCCCATCATAAAAACTGTCACATTGAAATGACGATTTTTTTTTTTTTTTTACAAAACGCTGCCTCTGACCTCATTGCTCCTCAGGCACGTTTTTTCAACCAATTTTCTTCAAGAAACTTTTATCTGAGAAATCTCCTTTCATCGCCTAGGGCAACGTAGAACTTTCAATTTCCATTGCCAACACCAAAAATGAATCACCCGCTGTTAGGAACAGAGCTTCCTGTAAAGATAGCCTCATTGAGAGAACGAAAGATATCCTATTCTCCCTAGAGACAAGAGACTGAGTATACGCGTTCTTACATCTATTTTCTCGGCTCCGTCGCGGCCAACTCTTGTCTTACAAGTCCCCTCAAAGAATAGGAAGACGTAGAGGAACATTGTTCCTTCCTAAAAGCCAGGGTCCCGCGGTCACTGTTCCTCGTTCCTCGGTAATACTTTTCCCGCCGTAAGTGAAAAAAAAAGGTTCTTCGGGAAATGACGAATAGAGGTTACAGCTAGTCCATACCAAGGAGACGGGCTCTCTCTCTCTCTCTCTCTCCTAGGTAGGGTCACTCCTGGGCATCGAGCATATAAATCAAGGGTAGCCCCCGCGGAAAAATGACCGTCTATCCTAGCCCCATCCCCCTTAACGGGATGAGCCAGTAGGGAAATTCGTAAATTTTTTTTCACAAAACAACAATAGAGGCTTGATGGGGAAGCATAACCTTGGTAAAATGAAGGAGACTCTCGTATCCCGCTGCTCTTGGTAACTGATACTCCTTGGCTATTCATTTCCCATATAAAATATACTATTGTCGATAGTTTAGTGATATACATCCTATGGTTGTACTATGCCTTCCACATCCACCAATATTTTTCCATACACCTCTGTTGACCGTCTACGCGAAAGATGGACCACAGGTGCTCATAAAATGAACGCCTATAGTTCTATTGTATCTCGTCAGAATCCTTTTGCCTGGTGGTATTAAAAAATTTTCTTATATTGAAATTGAAAACAATTCGCCAAATGGCTTTCCTCGTCTTCGTGAATCCATTGCCCGAAATTGCTTCGTAACCGATACCTTTCACAGCGTGTGCACCTGTTGTTCATGGCTGTACGCACTCACCAAGGTGGAACTAATCTGTCGACCATCGGGAGCACGCTTGTGCTCGCATCACGTAAAATATCTCTCGTGCATATAATATCATACTTGCTTACTGTTCAAAGTTATCCTTTTTTTTGTTTTGTTTAATTCATGTGTAGTATGTTAGATCAAAGGGATGAGATAATTGACGGGGAAAAAAAACGAAATTTTTCGCACCTTTCGAAGTGTGACGAAAGCGTTTGTTTCCAGGTGCTCCAAAATACATTTTTTTTTTTCGTTTCAAACTCACTTCAAGATTACGTAGTTTGAATACCGCGTCAATGCTTTTCGAGCTCGAATCTTTTCAAAAATATTTCTCGAAATATTGGAAAAAAAAATAATCTACGAAAATTCCGGAATGCGTTAGAAGGACGAAAACTGGAGGATGGGGAAAGAAAAAAAAAACGCGGGTTTCCTCGATTTTCATTGCGCTAAGAAAGGTTGAGCTTAAAATTTTTCACGGTACATACCGTTATTATCCTGCTGTTCAGCGCAGTAAAGCGAAAAAGAGAGAGAAAACGAAGACTGCAAGTTACACCTCTCGGTTGATGAACAGAAATTCTCTCCGTTGAAGAGCCGCCCATATATACTCTCTCTACCAAAAATTCACAGCGGCATTCGTAAATCTTGCTGGAGAGAACAATATCATGCCTCTCCTCGAAAGGCTCCAAGGGAATCGTTGATATAAATATATATATACATGCGTATATATCGTGTTGGATCGAGAGACAGGCAGCGAGTCCCCATGGGATGTACAGTTTTACAGCTCTTTGTAACTGATACCTACCCAAATATCAGAATGCACCTGTTGTCCCATAGAATGCCAGCTCTTCGAGCACAAAACTCAACCCCGTGGAACAGGCGAAAGATGTCCTCCCGTTAATCCAGCGTCAAAAGCAACTTCGAAATTCCGTAACAAATCGCGCATACAAAAAGATCGCGTGTCTGCAAAAAGAAAATCAATGATCCTAATGATAATAATCTTTGACTTGGATTATGTGCAGGCCTCAAAAACGGCTTAACGTATATCGAGTTTATATCCGAAATATCCCACTGATTACGAAATTTAATTGACTTTAGATCGAAGCCTCAGTCATCGTAAAAAGTTACAAAAATGTTTATTCGTTCTTTCTATGCATATAATTTTAACCAGCAGTAGTGGAGACGCGGTCGGTGCGGAACTCCGGCGGTTTCCCGGTGTTGAACAGTATTGCTCTAAACCAATCCTGGGATCGGTGACCGCGCTTGGCGGTAGTTTTCTCACCGATCTTATTGCAGCGGGTGGCAGTTTTTCCAAGTTTATGATGGTAATACAATTGAAAATCAGTAAAATATAGCCGCCTGTGTCAGTCAAGTTTTCCGCACTTTCCCAATACCCTCGTGCAATTGCGATACACCAGTGCATCAGGAAAGAATAGTTACGGAGAATATTCTGGGGTGGTCTCGAGAAACAAAATGGATTATGGAAATTGAAAAGGGGCAAGGCGGGTAGGATATCAAAAGGCGAAGAACTCCGCACGATTGGTAAATTAATAATAATAAAAATACATGGAATTGTAGACTATTCGAGTGAAAACTCTCGAATCGGAGAAAAAGACGAAAAAGGAATATTATTTCGAGTCCTCGAAAACACCGGAAGACCAAAAAGACGATTTTTCTCTTTCCAAGGGAGTTGGTTTCTTTGGAAGCCCTGGCGTCGTCATTCGGTTCAGTCATAATATATACGTAGTACCGGTTCATTTTGGATGTATGGTTATAGCGTAGGCTGATATGCAAATTGCAATCATTTGTCGGAGCGAACACCTGGCCTGAATGCGCTCGATTCACAGTGCCAGAAACTTTTCGTTTCACTTGTAATTCGTCTTTCCTTCAGTCCTTTTCTTCTCTCCCTCGCTCTTTCTCTTTCTTCGTCTTGCCCCCATCGTTAATATCCGTGATAATCCCTCAACAGGGTTTTGTAAGCGATACCCAAACCATTGCTCTTATAGTTATTTCTTCTTGCATCGTGCACCTGCAACTTCTCTCCCTGACGATTCGCAAAGCCGAAATTCAACTGCACTTTTAACCGCTGAACCCTTCATGTCTACCAATCTTTCGGGTATATCGAGTGCTCGCTAACAAAAGGGTGTAAACGCCCATGACTTTTCACGTTTGGATCGTTTGGATTGCGCCCTTTATCTTTGTCAGAAGTGGAATATGACCGAAAATAGCTGCGAGCCCTTTCAACGAACAATCACGTTTACCTTTCGCCCCTTCTTGCACTCTTCACGCATTGCAGACCGTATTATTTTTCACGATCGTTCATGCTTGCGAAAAAAATTAATACGAACTGTCTCGCTAGGAGACGAAGACATACCTCTCTCTCTCTCTCTCTCTCTCTCTCTCTCTCTCTCTCTCTCTCTCTCTCTCTCTCTCTCTCGTCTTTCGAGCTAAATGAGAATTTAACGAGGGCGATGGTTTCTACGGAATTGCTCGTGTCCCGCTACAAACCGTCTGTGTGTGTGTGTCTATATAGACACCGGCATTGAGTAACTCTCGCCTTACTTGACTAACGAGCCTGCAAAAAGAAGAAACCACGTTCCTACAATGTTGTATACATAACACTCGAATTCTTTATTCATAAGTAGAAAAAAAAAGTTCATGAATGAAGTGTAATGTACGTTTTACAAGAAACATCTCCGCGAATTGTGCCGATGCTCTTCCTAGCATATTTACCGAAAAAAATGCATTTCTTTCAAATGCTCATTCGAAACCACAATTTTTTCATGTTCAACGTCCTTTCTCTATGAGATGAATAATTTTCAGAGATACGGAATTTTCTCTCATCCCAAAAACGCGTTTCACCAAACAGGCCTAAAAAATATACTCCTTTTATGGATAATGATAAACTTTCATCGAGTTTAGAAAATTTCCCAATTTCGGAGTTTTGGGCGTTCCAAATTCCATGAAGTACTTCATAGGTATACCTGCACTACGGAAAAGTAACGCGCAATCCTCATTTTTTTGCGCTATACTTGACCAACACTACTTTTGCGATAAGTGCATCAATTCCTTCCAAGTACCAGTGAATATCCGATCCTTTGAAGATCACGAAGCTATTCATAAATTTATATATATATATATATATATATATATATATATATATATATATATATGTATGTGTATGTATATAGTCTCGACTCGGTAAATGATGCGCGGGCTTTTCCCACAGAAACCGAGGTGCGAGGAGAAAAATAAAAGGCCCCGTTAAAGTGTGCACACCTGACGGGGAAAGGTATTGCCTAAGCTCGCGAGAGTCGATCCGCTCACGTACTTGTGTAGATAAAAGCTTGGCGAAAATTGGCACGGTTCCGCAGTCGGGTAAATAACAAAATTTCTCGGGCATTGTGACCGCAGGTGCAACACTCAACTTTGATTTCGACGATTTTTCGTAACGACTATATATATGTATATATGTATATACAACGTATACAGATATTTTCTGTCGGAGGCTCGTTCCATACCGCTTCTACGTATATTTGAGGAAGGCGCGAAAGGCAAACATACCCGAAAGGTGCCTCAGAGTACACGCAGAGCTTCCCGAAAGATTTTCACCGAGTGCCCGAAAAAAAAAAAAAAAAAAAAAAAAATACTACACGTAGAAGGTATGCAGTGAAAAAAAGGTAAACGTACCAAATGAAATTCAGGTCACGTTTTGCCAATCGTGCGTCCATGGATATACCAACGGTCAGCGCCTTACGACCCCTCTGAAATTTCCAAAAAGTCCATCAAGATGGCTGTACTGTCCGTTGTTTTGTACTATTTTTGCCCTACAATTGACTTCACAACGAAACAAGTGCTCGATAATTGAAACTTTCAAATTCTCAGCTTTCCCTGATCCTCTTTCGTTGAGTCGCTCGATTCTTCGGATTCAAATTTCAACGGTATTATAATTTTGTTTGTATATACGACCATCCAACATCCATTTGCCAGAGTCATCCACAGGAGACGCGTCATTTCTTTTTTCTAATTCTCTTTTTTTTTTCTATTTCTCTTTTTTTTTTCCTTTCTTTTTACCTTTTCGCCTCTCTAGAGTCCAGGGACGAAAGAGAAAGAAGCACACAGGTGTGCCCCGGAGGACTTTTCGAGCAGGCGCCAGGACTCAGCGGGCAGCCAAATCCTTCGTCTCCTTTTTTTTTTTTTCTCGATCCTTCTTTTCTCTCCTCCCCCTAGCTGCGTCTGCGTTAGTATTGGGATTGAGGGTGAAGAAGGAAACGAAAAAGCTTTAGGCGAGAAGAAAAAAAGAAAAAGATCACGTGGCCTTTTTAGATCTCATGTCAGACGTAGAGGTGTGCTACCCGCGTCTTTGGCTATACATAGGCAGCATCGAAAAAAAACTTTGGGAGGAAAAGTTTACTTCATTCTTTTCGCGTTATGATTTTATAATCTTCGAAATTTATTAATTATGATTTACTTTTTGCAATTAAATTTTCTTCAATATAGAGATTAACGGTTTTGTATCTTTCGTATTCGAATACGATTGATCGAAATTTAATAAATCCGTAAAAACCGTACACAGAATATAACGGTCTTCCCGAAAGGGTAGAAAAAAAAAATTTAATAGAAGGCAAAAAGAAAGAATTGCTTTGAAGAAATTTCGAATTATTGGCACATAGCGCGAAGCAACTTCCCACGGTGTAAAGTAGCCGAGAAATTCCTCGTTTCTCATATCCCAAGCTAGTACGATATTATACCAACGGTTTCCTTCCGAATTCCGAGGTTTATAATCCTAGACTCGCGATTATGCATCACGGAATAGTCGCGTGACCAGCGCCAACGAAGGCTAATAATGGTCAGCGAGAGCATCCTAAAGATGAAAGAGGCTGGAGAGAGAGAGAGAGAGAGAGAGAGAGAGAGAGAGAGAGAGAGAGGCGTTTGTAAGTCTCTGGGAACCCTGAAAGATGCTTCGCGCATCACGTCTACGAATAAATTTACCAGAAAATTATGCGTCGTCCACGAGTTGCCATTTTGCCCCGGAGCTTTTGCTTTTCTCATTATTCAAACGTCATTCCCCTCTTCTCTTTGCCACTATACATGCACTGCATCGAGCTCCCATGTGACAGGTTGAACATTTTCCTCGATGTCCCAGAAACGAAAAGAGCACCTGAATGCCCCCATGCACTTAACACAAAATGCATGATACGTTGAGTGGGCAGGTGACGGAATCATTCGACAGAGATGGATTCCTGTCGTTGCCCTTATAAAAATCGTCCATTGATCCGTGATATATCAAACATTGATAAATTTATAAAAGTATCAAACAACTTTTTATTGGAATACATCTTATTCTCGCTGACGTGTTTGAAAAATTCGAAAAAATAAGGCCCACAGAGTTGATGTAACCGAGAAAACAAATGATCTGCTCAGTTTCACGACACTTTTACGTTATTCTCATGACACTCGGGACTCGGGGCTCGTGGAAGACAAATAATATTGTTGATACTAACGGAACGAAACAGTCCTCTCTCCGATATCCAATGTGCCTAAAGAACGTCGTGATTCGAACATTATTCCCACAGCAGTCAAATGTTTATTGGTTTTCGTACGACAAAACTGTGAAAACGATATCCAATATTAGGTGTCCTGAAGTTTTCTTCGAGCTTGAGATAATTTTTCCCGAGTCGAGTATCCGTTAACCGATATCATGTATATATACATATATCCGCTGGTACATATATATCCCGAAGCGTACACATATAGACTTGAGAGAAGCGTCGTTATCCGCGGTATGAAATCAACGTAAACTCGTGAAACCGAGATATAGAGAGCGGCGAAGTTAGTAGAGATTCAAAGTACCACTTAGCCCTCGTAAACTGGAAGATAATAAAGATCCGCTAGCGAGGGTCCATTCGATTATTCGTCAATCAGGACTCTATGCTCCATCTCGTGAGACGGGGCGAGCTCTACAAAAGTGCCATAATGCTCGAGAGTACGTAACATACATCGTATATCATAGCAGCTAGCGAACCAAAGGCCGTAACTCGCACAGTATAACACGTCAATTAGCTGGAGTTACACCTTTTTTATTTTCCAGAATTCGACATATATATATATATATACGTATAATATATTATACACACATAAATTCTTCTATGTGTAAACAGAGACCTCCCATCAATGCTCCCAACGCTTCTGTGCGCTCTTTTCCCGTAGGATACACATCACGAAAAAGGTGTAGAGTGTATACCTTTCCCACGCTTTATACTCGCGCGTTACACACACACACACACACACACACACACACACAAACACATAAAAAAAAACTCGCACTACACTACTCTACACTACTCCCTCGCGTGGACCACGAGATCCTGGATATCTCTCGCGAGTTTCGGTGAAATCAATCTCGTCCAGTCTACGCATCGGTAATTTGTGCTCTCTATACCGAAACGGACTAATCGGACGAGTGCGAGAGAACAGCAGGAAAAAAAAAAAACGAACCTTCGTGTGGGAGTCGAAGAAGGTTTCGCTGTTTAGTTCTTCTTTTTTTTTTTTTATTTTTTAATCGCGGGTCAACTACCGTAGCAAAGATTTCTACGAATTTTCTTGACTTTTGACTTTCGCGGTGTCTGTGCTCGGGCCCAATGTAATTTTCGTCGGGCAATTTAACGCAGCCCACGAAACACCGAAGTTGGCAAAATTCGAGAGATATAATACACGAGAGTGGGAGATGAAGTCCAGTCAATTAGTACGATACTCTCCGTGCGTCAATTTTCAAGTACGTGTACAGCTAAAAATCGAAAAGAGTCAACTGTCCCCATGAAAAAAAAGTATACTTTATCAGATATATAAAAAATATATCTCTATATATAGCGGCAATAAGTTCTATATCTCTTATATATCTTGGATATATCTGCCCGATATATCTGGGAGGATATATAACAAATATATATAGATATATTGCGGAGTTAAAAAAATATACTTTGCGGCAATAAGTTCGATATCTCTTATATATCTCGTATATATCTTGTAATATACTTCTTTTCCACATGGGTGGACCGCTTTAACAAAAGATAAAAAGACGTAAACCTCATTATTTATTAGTTTTTCCAATCGTACCGCATTCTTCGCCTTTTAACTGTCTCATTCCCTCAAGGTAGTTCTATCGCATAGCGCGATTTATCGTTTAGATTTCGATAAAAATTGGTGTATGGGTCGATTGTAATCGAAACATGACTCAATTACATTTTTATGAAGTCAGGTGGAAAAGAAAAAAAGTTATTACAGTTTTTATTTGTATACATTTAACATATATGCTGTCATACGGAAATCCACGCTTTCGACAGATTAAATTGCAAAGTTAACAAAAACTACCGTTGGTATATCGATGAAACTTTATGAGATATAAGTAGAATATTTGAAAAATATTTTGCATGTTTGAAAATATTGATTGATGGCCTATGAGTGCATGAATAAATAAAGTAAAACATACTGTTTATATGTTTAGAAGCAATTCACATCTTATGAAAAAAATTTGAAATTTACGCAGTGTGTAATTGAACATTTGAACTATGTCTTTGTAAAATTTCAAGTCAGTTTGAAGCTTATTTACGGAGTAAAAAAATTGCAAAGTTGGGTACTTTTGAGGCCCGACTACATATGTAGCCACTAATGGACAGAGCCATGCGCGATCTCAATGAACTCGCGATATATTTCATCGTGCCATTGAACTTTTGTTGAAAAACTAACCAAGTACTCTCTGAAATATTCCGCGTCGATCAGTACCAAAATCGTTAACCTTTGGAGAATTTCCTTGAAGATATTGTAACATATATGTATCAAAAATCGCATCAAAATTCACTCCGAGGGGGTGAGTGACTAACAGCGCCCAATGTATCCAAGCATAGGAAAATCTCCCCCACTCCGATCAACTTCTACACAACCTTAATTGACCGCTGACCATTATTTAGCAGATGAGGTAACGCCTTTAGGTTAGCGCGCAATTTAAAATATGACGCGCTCGATATAGATCATCCATGCCCGAGGATTTCTCAACGTTCTCAGTGCAATCCTACATTGGATGTTTGGGAGAAAACAATTAATTATTGAATGTAATAAATGATATTACTTTCAAAAAAGCTTGAATAACGCATAAAAACGACACTGAGAGAAACGTGCGCCGCAGACGGTTGTGCAACGTTACCAGATCAATGTACCGAGTTGGTCAAACTCAACATCAGCACTCTCGAGCTTGACTAGTTACGTACCGATAGAACTCCCTTAACCTATGCTACTTTCCGTGATTAATTTCATTTCTTGAGACGACCCCCCTCGGAGTGTCGTCCGCAGCTCCTATTCCATAATGCACTATCGTACGGTAGTTGCACATATGGGCACAGAGAAATTGCGAAAAACCTGACCCATACAGTTGGCTATACTTTACCGAGTTCCAGTTGAATTGATATCAAAAACTCAGAATCATCGCATCTCGTTCAGCTAACGGCTAGAAAGAGCGAATGCACAGCTAATAAGTGATCGCTCGACCCAATATATTGACCGCGACCAATACTGCTTAACATATATGTATAAGGTCGCCGAAGGCGCGCACCGACCGCACGTTCACTACTGTCGGTTGTAAGCCATGCTTATTCTACACGTTGTGTAATTTCGCCTCAGGATTTATTCGCTCTAAGAGTCTATAATATGTATACCATTGAAAATTGAGGATCCTGACGAGACAGGAGACATCTTTCCGCATATGAGGACAAAACGTTCAGCGTTTCCTTGGATCTCCATTATCACTTATCACATCCATATAATATATATAGCGAAAGAATAGGCTTGGAAACCGATATTTTGTTTTTTATACTCATCTTCTGGTTGCCGGGCGTTGATGTTGTATCGCCATGGTTCCGCTTTAAATCTCATTCCTACCGCCCTACCGAGACCCGGAAAGAGGGGGCGCTTACAAATTACTACAATAAACTTTTTTAATGCCCGAGCATGGTGCGGCTACGCTGCGGTGCACGCACGTGCGTCTCATTCTCTCTCCTATGTATGGGATTTTTTTGAAAACATATATATGTATATTTATGTACATGTATATTAAACTCTTAGTGAAATCTCTCTCTTTCTCTCTCTCTCTCTCTCTAAAGTATAGTGGACCAGATTCGCGGAATAGCTCGTGATATTAGGATACAAATATTTGCACGAAAGTCCTTACCAAAAACGTTTAGGACCGCGAAGCAAAATCGGTAGCTGATATTATCCAGGATTTTTTTCTTTTATTTTTTATTCGAGGAGAAAGAAAAGTAATTTAGTGCTCTATGAGAGCTATTCTCTAGACGCTCATTATTTCTAGGATCTCGTTCGCCGCTCACAGGTGTGTAGCAACCACGAATTCTCGGTTGCTAGAGGCGAGAGAAATCTATGTATGTATATAGTCATCCGGGGATGTGAAAAAAAGAGAGACGTTTCTTTTCTCTTGGAATCTCAAAATCGTTTCTGAGCTCTTCCTACTTTTTTCGGTCCCTTTTGTGATATATCGAGAGCGAAAAAAAGAAATACAGAGGAAGATAGAATATTGCTCATGGCGTTCTCTTCTCTCTACAATCGCTCGGACATATCTAGAATTTGTATTAGGCATTAGTGCGACTGCTGGGATAACTGAAGAAACTCGAGGTGGAGACTTTTGAGACTTTTTCTTCAGCTGCGCGTATACATTGGCATATGTGTGTGTGTGTGTGTGTGTGTGTGTGTGTGTGTGTGTGTGGGGCGTGCGTGCGCGTGTGCGTGTATGCGTGTGTGCGCGGGTGAGAAAGACCACAGAGAAGTGATATCGGAAAAGAGTGAGACCGCGAGGTTAGCAGCTGCTGTACTCACGACCGCATACCTATATATATATATATATATATATATATATATATATATATATATATATATATATATATATATATATATATATATATACATACATTTATATACTTATATCACCAAGTTAAAGTTAAAAGATGGACGATCCCGAAGAGTGTTGCGGTAGCGAACTGGTAGTCTCGTACTAACTCGCTAATTAGACGGGAAAATACAATTCAGCGCGACCGTATACCGCTCTCGCGGACCTTTGCATTCAATTAACTCGACGTTTGTTTCACTTCTTCGTGTCACTATATGCTCTGCTTCACTCGCTATCGCTGAGAAAAAGTTACACCTGTAACCGACAGATTCCGGACTTTCTTTCTCTCTTCTTCTCTCGTTCATCGTCTCACCGAAAATAGATTTCATTTTGATGACAAGACTTACGAGCTATGGCTATCCTTTGAGGTAGTCCTTGTTGTGGCAGACTATAGTCATGTGGTGGACTATTTCATCAATAACAAAAATGTTGGAGATAGCTATAAAATCTGATTACACGTAAAAGTAGTTCTCAAAGCATATAATAAACGTGGGAGATGTTGTTTAGCAGTTGAACAATTTTTTTTTTAGTAACTTCGATATTTCTTCATCTACTTGATTAGTCAGTTGAATCATTTGACCTTGGCTAACCGCAAAACGGTTGGATTCTCTTAGAGCAAGCAATTTCGATGAGACAGTTGAAAATTATCTAGTTTGCAATGAATGATATATCGATTATTACTAAAAAATCACTTTATACGATGTTGCTAGTGCCATGTGGCTCTAATGAGAAAGCGGGGTCAGTATTAAAAAAAAAAATTGCCCAAAAAGAGACATTCGCGGTTGTATATGCAAGAAGTGGATACATTTTAAAAATGATTTCACAACAATGTCCTTCGAGAATGAATTTGAAAAAAATAAAAGAAAATTTTGAGCAAAATGTAGCGTGACGACGCGAATACAAACGGGACACGCATGGGGCGCATGTTCTCTCCATGAAAGTGAAACAAGCCGTGAGAGATCGGTTGATCGTGAATGCGGTAGCATAATTCGAGCGCGCAGAGAGACCGACTTTATTCGCCCGAGTTGCGTTTCACGTTGAAAGTCCACGATCCGCTCGATCGCCACGGTGAGATAAGTATATCGCAGGTCTGAGGGGAAAGAGAAAAGATCGCCGGATGACAGTTGACACGTTCGACGGGAGAGGACAGGTGTGAGATTCTCGCGATCGAGAGTCAAGCGTGCAAACAAAATGAGAGAAAAGGGACGACAGAGCAAAGTGTGCGCGGTGTGCGATGAAGAAGAGAAAAGAGAATAGCGAGAATAGAAGATTTATAAGAGCGAGGGCAATTTGCCACGTTGAAAAATTCGCGAGGCGTAATTCATCGTCGATCGGATCGAAGAAAATCGTTCGAGATCGTTGGCCCCAGTCGCGCCCATTCCTTGCCTTTCTTTTTTTTTTTTTTTCTGTGTGCGACCTTGCAAATCCATAATTTCGTTGTTCTAGCGATATTTTTTTTGCATCTCATTGAAGAATGATTCGTTTCGCTCCAAAGGGATTGGAATTTTTTTTTTTTTAATTCCTGATGACTGTGCGGCTAGCCTAAATTTTGAAGTCTGCAGGTACTTGGCCTTTAACTCAAAAATTGTCGATTTCTATTATGTCGGATTCCAGTAGTGATCGACTTTATAGTATATCTATACGAAATAGAGGCCTATAGGAAAATAATTTTAGAAAAATATATATTTTTTTTAAATTTATGACTCATCTACAGAAATTCTTTGCCGTTTAGGCACCAAAATTTCGATTTGTTTCTCTATTAATTATTTTGGGCTGGTAATAGTTGGATCCCAGCCACGATCCACTTCATAGTACATCTGGATGAAATAGAGGCCTGGAAAAAGATTTTTTTGAAAAATAAAATATTTTTTTCAATTTCTAACTCGGGCAAATTTACGAAAACATCTTACCCGATCTTGCCTTTTGCTACCAAAATTTCGGATTCTTTTTTTCTCTATATTATTGTGGACTGGTAATAATTGAATCCCAGTGGTGATCGACTTTATGGTGCTACATCGAGACTGAACAGAGGCCTAGGAAAATAATTTTTGAAAAAAGAAAATTATTTTTTGTTTTCCGGTTTCGGGTAAATCGACAGACATACTTTGGGGCTTTTAGTACCGAAATTTCGGACTTTTTTTTTTTCTATTCATTAGTTTGGGCTGGTAATAGTTGGATCGCAGTGGCTGTATATTGGTTGAACGATGAAACGAATAATTTTCACAGGTTTTGAAGATACGGAATCCTTCCAGGGGAGCAGCCAATAATCATCAGCCCAATGAGTCAGTAATTAATGAAACGAGAAAACTCCGGACGGTCTTATATATATCCGGTCGATATTCTTTAAAGCCTTAAACTGTCATCCGTAGCTGAAGTGTCAAATTTTATAGCAGGACATAATATACACATGCGTATATATGTATAATGTGACTTGCATGTTTGAAGACCAAACGGAAGTTAGGCGTGTCGAAGTTAATCAGGAGTGAAACGACGACGGCTCGTATACAAGGATGACTGAAAATCGGTGAAAAGCTGCGAATGGTCGAGTCATTCGTCGTTGCAGTTAAAATACACAGAGTTTTCTATACTACCATTGAAAAAAAAAAAAAAAAAAAAATGAAAAGCGAACATGTGGGTGGGCGTGTAGTGCATGGGTTTGGGGAGATCCGTGAAAGATCCTTCTTCCTCGTAATTGCCCTGACACTCGAAACCTCCGCTTTCCTGGTCTCTTAACACGTACCCACTCGGCCTCGGCCACGTGTGTTTCTTACGATATACCGTTCGTGGCATCGTCGACTCTTCGCTCGTTAAATATCAATTACGAAATGTTGATCGCTCGATAATATATCGTTCTCGTTCTCGTGAGAATTCATCCGTCTTTTATTCGGGGGGTGATGATGAAGCAAGCATATATGTTTCACCAATGCGTTCCGGTGAAATTCGCAATTTTTAAGTGGCCAATGGCGAGGGATGTTGAGAGAAGTTCTATGTATAGATATATACATAAATATAATGTACACCACACAGACTGGATCCTAATCTCTGAGACTATGATCCTTTGGAGAGTAGCCGAGAGAAGTCATGGCAGAAAAAAAGGAACAAAAATGAAGCAAGAATCCGTGGTACAGGGGCCAATTGCCCCTGTCTGGCGCCATGGCAAAAACAACGTGCTGTGCTTCCTTTTTCGAAGAAAAGTGCGCTCTCTGGCCGCTCTCTTCCTCTATACCGACATTATATTACACCGGTGCGGTGGAAAGAGCAACTCGTCGGCATCAGCCCATAGAACGAAGCTATACAGAGAAAGAGGATGAAGCTTCTTCTTTTGGCGGGGTCAAGAATCCTCGAGACCCTCGTGTAGTTTCATATCCCGTGTGAAAACTAAACGTGAAAGAAAAAATCTCTGGGAACCAGAACAAACGTTTCGCTAAAAGATAAATAATCTTGGTGTTATTATCGATATTCTCGTGAATCACCAATATACGGTCAAATATATATGGCGTCGATAAAGCCTTCGCTCGTTTCGGCGATCGAATTCACACGCATTTGAACGAGATTTGCTCCAACCAATGTATATATACACGCCATGCGGGTCGCGCGCTTGGCTTTCGCGTACAAAGTAATTTGTCAGTCGGTTTACTCGGTGGACGCACAAACAAAGGGACCCATCGCCTGGCCATGCACCGCTGATCAAGCAACGTTACATCGATCCATGCAAAAGCGCTTCTGTACCTTCGCTTGCGATTTCACCGTTTGTCCAACCTTCAGTGGCCTCTCTGCTCCATGCGACTTGCACGGCAGATAGCAAACAAAACCCATGCACTCAACCTTGCATAACCGGGCGAATTATTTGTCGCCTGTATGCGCATAAATTTCGCGATAAGGAGAGAGAGAGAGAGAGAGAGAAAGCAAAATATTGGATAATTAAAGTCGGATAACAGCATTATAGATATATGCAATGAAAATTTCGATAGGATAAATGCTGCGATGGAATGGACGTGAGAAGTTCGTATCGGCATTTATCTGGGCATACTGATGGGGTACTCGAACTTTTATCCTGATGATTCTTCAAAATAATAAATCAATTCATTGATTCCATCAAATTGGACTCCCCGATAGGGGCGAATTTTCTTTTAAAGCGCTTTTCCTACTCCTTATAGGTCGTTACTTCAAAGGACGATCAATGTTTAGTTCTTGTATTTTTGTGCAGCGTATCGGCAAGCAATGTTAAATTCTCAAAGCTGTAAATTAATTGTCAGCTTTAAAGGGTCGTTGACGAACCTTGAAATTTTATAATTACAAAGCTCTCGTTTCTTTAACAACGCAGATATCATTCATGGTTGCCTCGTCGGTGTGAAAAAGTTCAAGCTCACTTTGAAATTCGTTCCCTCTGTCGAGATTTACTCACTTTTCTGGTATTTGAAGCAAACAAGTCGTCGTGCATTGGGATTGATATATGCATGTAAATCGTCCTACAGTCGTTGAAAAAAAAAAAAAAAGGGGGATAACATTATTCCACGCAGAAAAGGGAATTCGCTCTGAATCTGTCTATGATGGAGTCATAGAAGCAACAGCAGCAGCCACCAGGGAGACCCTTATGGCGCTGTAATTGAAACAGCACGTGTCATCCGACACGGAGGGCGAAAACTAATGGCGCCATTGCACCATCAGGGACGTCACGAGCAGAGAAAGAGAGAGAGAGAGAGAGAGAGAGAGAGAGAATGAAGGGTGACAACAGTGTGGGTACTACATAGAATTCTAGTTGACCGACTGTCTCTGGGATGGGACACACGGAATACGAAATTTCCATGTGGCAAACATGCGTCGAAAGTCCCCTCCATGGTTAGGCCAGAAGTTGTCAAGCTTCTCGATATATTATATGACTCTGTCTCGAGCTTATCATTTCTGCGGGTACTCCACTCTCGATATATCGACTTTTCCCATTTGATAACAGAAGTAGCAACGACGACTTTCACACCACTGTCATCCTCGCAACTTCTCCACAATATTAGATGACGTATATGCATATGTGTATCGACTGCTGGGAAGCCAAAGTCGATGAACCACACAGCATGAAGCATATTATGTGGGTCAGATCCTTTTGCTAAATACCTTGACTCGACTATATTAGCTATATCGTTAGAGAAAGTCTATTTCAAGTTTCGTAATGAATTGTTCCAATGTTTACACGACTTTCAATTATTTTTAGTTCTCGATAGAACCTTTATAACGTATGGAAGTTATAGGCGTGGACAGTTATAGAGGTTTTGATAAATACAATTGCCAGAAATGCTTCATTGGTGTCATACTTGAATATTATCGCGCAACGGTATAATTATTTTTTCTTATAATTGAGTATACGACTTTGTAACCAGTTATTATTTCTCGATGATGACTATGATATTTTTCAAGTAAATCCATTTTTGCGTTTGAACGCTGACCATTTCTGTTAGAAGTCTCCGTAAGACTCTCGTAATATAGTACTCGAGAAAAATGATAATTCACGAAGAAGAGAAAACACTATACAAGTCAGTGTAAAACTATTAACTATATACGAGCAGCAGGTGTTTCTAGTTTCTATCTCGGCACCTGTCCTCTGCGGGCATCCGCGTCGCACATATTCGCGCTCTCAACGCGACTCCTTCGTTCCGTTAAACCGGAAGGAAGAGACCGTGGCGCATTAACCACATGCCCCGTACAACGAGGCACCGAGGTTTCCACCACGATAATAATTTTCTATGCTGAGAGCTCTGCCGTTTCATCGAACATTGAAATTCCCGCATTGATGCTTCCATTCTTCCATATCCGGAAATGCATATTGCGCTTCGCGGATATAACAGAGTACATTGGTCAACCGACTGTCCAATATATGTATATATATTGAACGCTAAGGTGTGGTTATTGTCATCGCAGGTATGTGATTTTTAAGTCCGATTACAACTCTCTCACTACCGAGCTCCATTCGAAATGATTCGTCCCAATGAACCCGAATATCAAAAATACGATCCCCGGAGCATAGTAAAAAAATAAATTTAAATTTAATCGATTGGAATTCAAGAAAAAGTAACAATCAAGCGAAGTATCCACTTGAAGGAAAACTAAATTTCCTTGCATAATGAATATTTCACAAGACAAAACGAATAAAATGTGTTCCATATATTGAAGATTGATCGATCACAGAGTCCGTGGAAGAATTGTATACGATAATTTATTTATTTTTCTGAATAATCAAACCTCGATACTCCCATCTGTTGCCCCTGTGTGGCTCCGCGGGGAGAGATGCTCATCCAGGAACGATTGAACTGACGAGAGTATAGCTGACCAACTGTTTTACCAAACGCAAAATCTCTCGTTTAATATATAAGTCGTGGCAGCGCTTCTCTCGCGTAACAGCCGTTCCGGACGCATGGGTTTTTGCGGCTCTTCGGAACAAATGGAGAAATTGAATGGGCTTTGTCGATATCGAGAGCGAGCGTGGCATTTGTTCGCCCCTATTTAGCCAGCAGTCAATGTTATACGTTCTAGAGTAAATTTCCTAGGCTCGCTGTTTTGAGAAAATTTACATCATTCTTCGTCACCTCAAATTTTTTGTTCACTCAATTTATATGCTCGCATACAAAGATCGCTATGAAAATAATCTAATTACGTAAAATAATCAAATTTACGTAACTGAATTATATATCGATAGAACAACAATTCTCAAAGGTGAAAAGTCGGCTAAAGCACAGCTCGGATTTGACTCGAGCAATTCGCCAATCAATCGAATCCTCATTTTTGCCAACTCTGAGATTGCCTCAGGTATTAATTGAGAATTAATGAGGCGACCGGACTCGACGATTTTTCATTCCAAAGAAATCGTCGAGTTTTTCGTTATAGCAGAAGGCTGATTTTCTCGTGCTTTATAAAGGCTTTAATAGATTCTTGACGTCTCTCTTACGTTTCGGCAGTAATCGTATCGCCAAAATGGGGGTATTCGATTTTATTTAGCCGGCCAAGTCAAAACAGCAAAGCTGTCGAAGACTGAGGCAGCTAATGATCATAGCTGGAACGTTTGCTTCATCGAGTCATCATTGACGATGAAAAATATATATAGTACAAAAAAAAACGCCGATATATTACCTTCTTCGCTTGTTATTCGCCAGATCCATTGAGGACGTTTGTGGAGTTCATCGGCTCGTTTCTCGAACGACCTCGGTTGCCCAGGTGAATAATACAACAGGGACAAGCAGAAGAATTGTATCGATTGTCCATTTGACGAGATATGATGATTAGATCTGTAATAGCTGAACCTTACCGTTGATTTATGATTACGAAACATCCGCGAGGGCTTAACGAAGACACCTGTGCCAATATACGTTCGAGTAGCAACCATAAATGTGGCGAGTTTTGAGGAACGCTCAGACTGGATCTACGCATTTAAATTTCACTGCATAGAAAAAATAATTATATACTTGGCTCGTGGATAAAAACGACGAAGAATTTAAAATGGTATAACTCAACTTCTGCAGCACGAATGGACTTGAAATACCAAAAACATGATTCAAGCGGTCTTCGATGGTAAAATAAAAGGCACTTTTATTACGAGAAGAGAACTCAAAACTAAAGAGCTTCAAAAAATATTAAATATCTAGTCGAGTCAAAGGAAATGCTCAATGGCTTTCAAAGGGCAAACGAATATGCATCGCTTTAGTTGAAGCGTATACAAAAAACGGGAGCCCTTTAAACGCCACGCATGTCGAAATTACTGACTAATTTCAATTTGATTCTTACGATCTTTTTACGATCGAAGGAAGCTCTTTTTTGGTGGCTTCTCTCTAGATAAGGAATTCGTTACAGCAATCTGACTTCGAAGAGCTCGTTCGTCCAAATTTCTAACATCTGTATGTATAACGAGGTTGGGGGAACTGTGCGTAGACTTTTTTTTTTCGTAAACTCGCGAAGGCTGAAGAATTCGGGCGTATAAGAAAACTCGTTAAAATGATTGTCACCGAAACTCTGATGATCGCACTTGTCAATATGTATATAAGATATAATAGTACCATCACAAATTTATTAATATATATACAGGGTGTCCAATAGGAAGGTGTGAAAACTAATAAATTGGTATTTTGCAATAAATAAAGGAACCAGATCAGTGGAATTTTTTTTTAATAGAAGAGAGTTGTCATTTTTATTTTATGTCAATTTATTACAAAAAAACGATGTTTCCATAGAAAAAATTATATATTTAAGCAAATACTAAAAAAAATGTCAAAATCAATGATAAATATTTTCAAAATGTGAGCCATTTGAATCACCACATTAGAATTTTCAAAAAATGACGTAGAATATTGTGCAACGACGATTTGCTTATTTTTAAAGCTTGAGCGGCTTTACGGATTGAAGACTGAGGATTTTGTTCAAAATAGTCTTTAACTGCTTTAATCGTTTCCTCTGTAGTTACCGAGGTGGAAGGGCCTGACAAATCTTTTCTACGGTCCTGTAATGTTCCGTACTCTTTAAAATTATCGATTACTCTGCAAACGGAAAAAAAAAAATAGTTACAATCTAAAAAATTTTGAAACATGAGATCTTTAGATCTGATTGTTCATAAACCTTGATATAAAAAATATTCAATTCTTACCTTCTAAGAGTAGTTTCGCTTCTGACTTTTTTACTTACATACTTCGTACGAAAGCCTCTGAACGCTTCACTATAAATTTTCCCTCTTGAATAATAACATTCAATGAGAAAAACTTTTTCTTCGATAGTTAGCTCACTCATTTTTAAGAAGACTGTCCGCTTTCTACCACAGCTAGAATATAACTGACAGGTCTCAGGTACAAATTTCTGAAACGCAGGGTTCCTTACAATGTTAGAGAGGGAGGGGAGATTCGATTAGTTTTCACACATTCCTATTGGACACCCTGTATACACGTTGCTTATTTTTTTTATCTGCTATGAATAATCCGAAGAGGAGGATCTCTGTAAAGAGTCGATCGTTGAAAGCTTTGAGTTCATATTTGAAATTTTTATCCTGATAAAAAAAAAAACATAGGCCAATAACCTGTCCAAATATTTAATTGTTCGTTAAAAAAAAAAAAATGGAATGAAATTTTCCCGGATGCCCGTGAAGTCGTACTTTATCATGTTACGATTATTTGTTTATTTCCTTTTTTTTTTCGTAATCGAAATATGGGCATTTCAACATTTTGATGACGCAAATTTGACTGCGGCTGCTCCCATAGTACATTGGCATTCACGATCCAAATTTGTACGTTAACTGGGTATTTTTTTTTTTTTAATTCTCGATGGCTCGTATCTCGTAGTAATTTCAAGATTATATTCGACACTAATAGATACGTATGTGTATACAAATAGATATATGCGGCTCGTATTAACGAGTGTCTATACGTATAGTCTGTTGAGGGCACGGAGTGTCGACTGCGTGATACATGCATAACGCGCATGGCTGGGGCAGGACATATGGCGCTTTAATAAATAAGGCCGACACCAACGCAGATGCGCCTCTATCGTTCTTGTCGTCGTGCTCGAGCACCACATCAGCGCAATGATGACTTTCTGGCAGCTCGGTCCGGCAGCTTGTATGTCAAATATTTACAGATTATAAACGATGTATATATATATATATATATATATATATATATATATATATAAAACTGAGAGCGATAGGACCAACGCATCAAAATATGGTACTCTCCCATCGACCCTCAGTTCTATTGCCAGCGAAAGTTTGCCCAAAACTGATTGAGACATTGTTTGCTATTTATGCTCGACATCCCAAAAGTAAACGACATGTTTACGCGCCCATTGACAACTGATAAAAAGAGAATTTTTAAGACAAAAGCCATCGATCCATTATCTAATGGATCGATCTAATCACACGTTTTTCCTTAAATTTCATAATATTATAATTGAAGGCTCCGTAAACACTAAAAGATCTCGCTCAATGCCATCGTTTGGAAAACACTTCGTTACCTACATATATCAATTTGCATTAAAATCGGATAATTTTTTGTTTTTCCGATCGACCGCGTTAATTCCATATCGTCCTTATAAATGTGCAAATATCGGTTTACATTTAACCGTGCTGCAGGGCAACAAACAAATATCACGTCTCAATGCCATTAACAATATCGTTATCAAAAGCAATTAACGTATTTCCTTAATTTTATTCTTAAACGTGTAGTCAAAACGACTACCATTATCATACTGCTCTGAGCTGATCCGTTGGATGGTTGAAAAAAAAGGTAATGATTCGTAAAGAATCCGGCGTGAATCGTCAATACGAATCCTCGCCAACGTCTTACAGTCCCGTTCACTCACTCGGCCCTTATACCCATTTTTTTTTCCCTGAAATAAATTTTCAACGATTGAACGATAAATAATGCCGTGGGAGAATCTCCCATCATCGTGTCCGAGTTCGGGCTAAGTGCACGGACTCGGGACAAGTATATATCGCCTAAAATACACGTGTAATATTCATATAAATCGGATGAAAAAGCTCTCGGTTCGCGGTCGATCTCGCCCCGGGCATATCGGATAATATTTTATCAGTCCTCCTGCCTCGCACCCGCCTGCCTATAAATTATACGGAAGCACCTCGAGTGGAGCGGTATTAGACACACACTCTCTCTCTCTCTCTCTCTCTCTCTCTCTCTCCTCTCTCATCTCGTTTCGTCTTCTTGCGAAGCTCGACAGTCGATTGGGCGATTCTCTTTCAGAATCGCGTCCCGCGGCGATTTTTTATTCGAAAGTCAGCGAGTGTCGGGGATGCGTAATGTGCAGTAAGCCCAAATATGTGGAGAGAGGATACGAGAAAAGAAATGTTGTGAAATTCGGGCCTATATTTGAGAACAGCAGAGCATTTGAGAAGAGGACGAACAGATCACAAGTATATAAGATAAGCTGCAAGGTAGTCATTGTCGCAGGCTATAGTCATGTGATCGACTATTTTAGCAATTGTTAAAAATCATTGGAGATAGCTATAAAATCTGAAAACACACGTTATCTACTTGAGTAGTATTTCGAATAATTTCATCTTGGCTAACCTTAAAAATATGGGAAATTTTGTAATTAATTGATTCTAAATTGATTTTTGTTGTTAATAAAGTTTCATCGCATACGGAAATAATAGCGATGGACAGTTTGATATTGATGAATACTTAAAATTCGCATGAATTGCTGCAAATAACTCGTATGGTAGATCAGCTGATTTACATCGTAAACCTATCGATTTGTGCAATTTTTTTTTAATTATCATTTTCGCGAGAATCGAGGAAGTGCCACTTCGTCGCAACAAACGGCAAGATCATAGAATCATATTTTCTTACACGGCCTAAAAAAAAAGTCACGAATTGTTGAATCTCTCTCGAATCGTGCCACAAGTACCCTACTCGCAAAGTCCACGTCGCCTTTTATTTTGTTTCGAATTTTACCACTTTACCTTATGTGTTTACATATTGTTATGATTATCAAAGCGAGACGTGACGATTTGACATTTGACATTCACCGAACGGAATAACGATACTCGAAATACACAGATGACTACGATGACTCTACCTTAAACAACGGTTACCATGAACGAGGATCACATAGCAACTATGAGATAACGACAGATCAACAGTCTTGTTCAAGACCTCTTCTGTCACTCGAACGTATGTCACTCCACATAATAAAATCGCTTGTGTTCTAATATTACACAATCGTCTATTTATCATTCGTCGGATATTACAATATATCATCAGTGCCATTTTTAATGTACCCTAGAGGTATGCCCACATATGCACACACAAATATATCGATCGCTAAGAAAAACGATCGTAATTACTTCCGAAGAGAAAGAGACAAAGAGAGAGAGAGAGTAGAGGGAGGAAGCGAGATAGAGAAAGAGAGAGAGAGAGAGAGAGAGAGAGAGAGAGAGAGAGAAGGAAAACCTTTTCGCTCGAGCGTTTAATAAATCTCGCGGGCGAGCCGCCAAGTTCGGCAATTCGGCGGGGATAATGAAATTTATTAGTTCGCGAATGAGCAAAAGAAGGAAGTAAGAATTCGTGGCTTGCGAAGCAAGAGAAAGACAGAGAGAGAAAGAGGCAGGTGTGCTCTATCGGGTGTTCCAAAAAGGCTGAGAAAGGGTGGCTGACAAATCGCGACACCTCGGAACGCAGGTCCCCCCCGATCTCATTTCGTATCGTCTCCTCTCCCCTATCCCACGTCCAAAATCGTATTAGAGAACCTTTAGTTTGCTTCTTCGAATCTCACCCCCCCCCCCGGCCTCCTGCCAAATGAGATAGAATTCTGCGGATGTGTTCAGTGTGTAAAAGGAAAGCCGACATTTGGAATGAGATCCACCCTTTTGTTGGGATAAAGAGCGAGTAGCAGGTGCAGGTGACGCCTGCCAAAATCGGAATCGCCAAGTCGGCGAAGCGCATCCTCGCACAAAGGTGTCCTAATACACGTGTGTTTGTCCCGATCATCGAATGAATATCTTCGCGAACTCGAGCGGAATATTAATGAGACTGACGAAATTCATTCGATCGAATTATTATTTTTTTTTTTTTTTTTGCAAATCGAGCGCTGAACGCGAGAATTCCTCATTTTTACCTTTCTTCAATTCTCTAAATGGTCAGAAAAATTCTACTGTCTTTACCGCAGTCAAATAGCCTTTGTATATATATATATATATATATATATATATCTACGTAATGGAATTTTCGTGCATTTTGTATTCGAAAGGTATACCATTCGCATTTTATTATTTGCACACATTCAATCTCAAGGACGCGTATGAGATAGCCTTTTCGCATCGGATGGCGACTCTTTGTTTCGTATTCACTTTGAACACGATAAACATTGTGATTATTGTAAAATTTCAAGGTTCGTGAACGACCAGTTGAATGGGAAAATTAAAATTTACAAGTTAGAGAATTTGACATCGTTTGCCGATACTCGCTCCACGTCATCGGGAACTTCATTGTTCGTATTAACATATTTGGAGGTCTGATGAAAATGATTTTAAAGTTATCGAATGCTCATTGAATTCTTTCGATTAGAATGGATCACGAAAAACACGGCAGGTCAGCGACTAAATTGTTGCGAACGATTGAGTGAAAGGCGAATTTTTGTAGGAAAGGTTTAGGGCATATCGGCTGCTTACGGTTCGTGCGTGAATCTTAACGAATCCGTCAACTTTATTTTCATCAGATATTGAAAGCTGACGGTTGAATGGTGACCAATAAGATAATGCCGAGTAAAAATCAACGTTTATACCTATCAATTTTATGCATTGATTGAGTTTTAATTTGTTGAAAATGCTAAATAATGCCAGACAAACGTAATGCAATCGAAATCATCGTTCCTTTTTTTAAGTACAAGTATTTCATAAATGAAATTTGCTATACCATTTTTTTTTCGCTCCATGACAATGTTTTTTTTTTTTTCAAATTCAAAATTCATTTTTTCGTACAATGCTGCGTTGGGTTTTTTTGATCTTTGACCTTTTGAGGGATGAGAAACCTTTTTTTTTTTTTACATTACACTTGTGTTCGGCGATGACGTATCGAGAGAGCCTGATTTGGCTACTTGGATAGGGCGAACGGGGTCGAGGGAGGTGCATAAGCACTATGAGAGTGTGCGGTGCGGATGTCAAGCGCAGGAGTAACGGGAGGATTAGCTGATTGGCGTCGACGAGGCCATCTGCTGCTACGATTGCCGTGGCTGTCCTCGTGAGCTGCTATGCCTCTCGCGATAGAGAATCAGAGAGAGAGAAAGAGGGAGAGAGAGAGAGAGAGAGAGAGCGAGAATAGAAACCCTTCGGCAAAATGCCCGCACGGATTATACCGCGTATAGGACATGCATATATATGCATATGCATGGGGTTTTCCACATGAGATGGTAAAATATTTGGGCCAGAGAACTTCACCAGTACCGGGATTCTGTAACTCGTTATCGAGAATTTTCGGTATCTTTAAGCTATCGACAGCCAATTGCAGTGACGATCCAGGGGAAAGGCACAACTCCCATATAAGCTGTCGCGTCAGGTTAACGGATATCGACAAATGTCGTTTAAGAATTGAAGAATCCCGGTACAGGCTATACCTAATTTGTGAATCGTGGTTTCGAAAACAAAAATTAGAAATAGCAATTACAATAGAAGCTAGAGACATTGCTCCGACGAAATCTTTGACCGTTGGCACTGGTTCGTACTGCTTTTCCAAGCGGACATTAAACTTTTATTTGCTAATAAAGGTGTCCCTGCTAATTTTAATATATTTCTGCCACCCTCTATCTAAAAAAAAAAAAAAAAAAATTCTACTCTTCACAATGCCAGAGACGATTCAGAAATTATTTCGCTTGCCTTGCCTTTTTACGGAAAACTTTTTCTGACCTCAGAAGATCTACCGCGGGGAACAGTTGCAATTTATTTCCCGACAGCTGTCAATGATTTCGCAATGATTTTGTTGGAGCAATGCTCCAATATATACCTTCCGTGCCGCGAAAAGATCGCCTCGAGAACAAGATTTTTAGGTATAGCCTTTTGTCCTCATTCCTTCCTTCAATTCATAACGTTCGCGTCTTGAAAATAGCTCTTGAAAATTCACTCGATCATAAATCATCCCGAGTACAAGCGGAATATCCCGTATAAATAGAGCTAGAGCGTATCCTCCAAACGCCATTCGCACCGACAGCATCCAAGCGTGTGCTCTGGAACTGTCGACCACGAGAGACAGAGGGATGAAACAGAGTGAGCGAGAGAAAGAGAGAGAGAGAGAGAGAGAAAATGTATTTCGACGTCTGACTGTCCACTCGAACGACCCGGACAGCTGACGCAATCGGACTTATTACTCCCCCGTGTGTGGATATCTCGTCCTCGAGAACAAGCCCCCCAGTGTCTATAGCTAGCGGGGTTTTAGGGGATGCTGAGTGGCCACGAGAAATTGAAGGAATCTCGATCACATTGCTGCTCGAATGTAAGAGAAAGAAACGAAAATATCATCACCTTCCTATGGCTATTTCGGTTGAAAGAGAAATACGATTTTCCGTATATTACTCTAAGTATATTATTTCAAACAACCCTATGGATCGTGGAAAATTGTTATCCGCAGTGGTGGGTACTGTAGAAGTGGATTTTTGGAGAATCCACACACAGGCCAGCTGACGCAATCGAGCTTATTACTCCCAAGGGAGTCCGAGCCTTTTTGGTTTTTTTTTTTCACGAAGACCCTTTACAGCGTGTCTCTATGAATGTCCTCTCTCTCTCTCTCTCTCTCTCTATCTCTTTACCTTATTTTTTTCACGATGAAGTTGCAAAAGGCACCATCCTCGGTTTCATAGCAGCCCCAAGGGATAACGAAAACAAGCACCTTCGCGACTACCTATGTTCCCTGAGCTATAAGTCCACGAGTAGAGAGCTTTATTGAGTTTTTAACGGGAAGAGAGATTTGTTAAGTGTTAAAAAAGGGTGCAAATTGAAATGTTGCTTCCTCACAATTTTTCCGGAATCGCATAATCGGGTTTGACAAATTTTTAGGAAGCAATATAGGCAATTTTAAATTACCATGCCTTTTAGCGAGTTCGGCAGTGTCGGGTTTCCTTGAATTTGACAATCGAAAACCATTTCCGCGGGGACAATTTTCGCCAAATTGCATATTTAAAAAAATGAATACTTTAAAATAAATTAGCATGGTACGTGCTAGTTTATATGGAAAAAGAAATTCTTTGCCATCCTATAAACAGAGTAACTGGAGGACGAATATGCCCCAAGTATAATTCAAGCCTCGCTCTTGAACGAGATAGCGAAATTTTTGGGTAAAAATCCTGTCGATAATTCGGTGTGGCGTTTCAAGAGTTGACTTACATTGGTCTGATTGATAGTGGTCCGTTAACTGTGACGTGTGGCGTGTACCTTATAGTCGCGCTTGGGGCACATTTTTTTGCTCCCAGTTACTCCGCAACGTCTCAATTATGTAGCAGCAAGTAAATTTTAACTTTGAATATTGATACATTTTATGTATAATCATATAATTGAAGGTTTTTAACTTGCATCAATTATTTTAAAGTATTTTTATTGTTTTTTTTTTGCTTCGAATATATGTCCAGAACATGTCAAGAAGATACGAATTACGTAGGATTGCGCTGTGGTTGCAACGTGTGTAATTTTTTTTTTTTTTTGAGCTCTACGGATTTTTCTTCACTCTTTTTCATACATCGTGCGATAAAAGATCCATTGAAAATAAAAAATAAAAATCAAGTAACGTTCCACAGATTTATTCGTATTTTCAATTTTTCATATTTTCCAACTTTCATATACTTATTATGCTCGAATAATTATACTTTTCGGAACGAATGCATTATAATGACTTAGGTACACCTTCTTGAACTCATCCACACTATCATTATTCAAATTCTGTGTTATTTTTTTTAAATCGGTTAATTAGGAACATAATGCAAAAAAACAGTCACTCTCGATTCTTTCCATGATTTTTTAAAATGTTTAAAAAATGTTTTTTACTCATTTTACCTTAAATAAATACCCCCGTTAACGCACACCATTTCTCGTCTTCATTAAAAAACGAAAAGATTCACTTATAGTAAAGTCTTTATGATGCAGCAGATGGAAAGAATTGTGCAATCGAGAAACGGGATATGGGGGATACAGGAACCCAAGTTACATCGCAAAGGGCAAAAATTTAAACAATAAGTTGTCCCGTCTGGGATTAAGAACTTTCAGAATTTGGCATATCCAAAAAAAAAAAAAATAAAACTTGTTATAATTTCGTCTTCTATCCCATATGTTTTCGTTGAATCTTTCAAAACTCGGAAAACTTTCCGAAACTCGAGACTCAATTTTCACTCGAGAGCAAATATTTCATGTGACGTATACGGCGATCTTTTGGCACGGACCTTAAAAATCGGTCGAGTCAAGTATACAAGAAACAGCCGCGATGCGCCAGTGGGAATTTCCTCGTTTCGTTTCCTGACCTGCGGGGGTGACGTACGATCGGTTTTTCACCGTCGCTTGTGGACATCTGGCATGCACTCGAAAAAACTTTAACCAGATCCTTTTTCATCGACACAAATGTCCCGATACTTGTATGTACACATTTATATATATGTACGCACCAAGACATAGACAACGACGTGACCCCCCGCTGTGGGTTGCTCGTGAGTGTTGCGAGTGTAGAGCCATAAGCACCCCTATCGACGCATATGTTTGACAGATACGAAGCGAGGAGTGAGAGAGAAAGACTACGGGAGTTCCCCGGGGTGGGCCAATTTTGCGGGCTTCCCCGTATTATATTGCAAGGACCAGCCAAATGTGCGTCTTCGGCCCTTTTGAGGTTATTATGGGATCTTCCCGCTTCTCTCTCTCTCTTTCTCTCTCTCTCTCTTCGCAAGAGCTCTTGCAAAAAATCAAAGACACTCAAAAATAGTACAGGAAATTTTGGCACTTTTTTTTTAAATTCGACCTCTGCAGCTTTCACGTTATTATAAAAAATTTTATTTCGCTCTCTAATCCCAAAAGTTTCGAAATGAGCAACCATCTCACGTTCACCGATAAAAGGGCTGGTGAGTGCTCATTTGTGAAAAAAAAAATAAATAAATAAAATAAACGAGGGTGCGCGTGCCAATAATATACGGTATATATATATATCTGTACGATGATAAGGGGAGGACGAGTAATTTTTCGAACAGATGTACGCCAGCAGACGAGCTTTCGTTCCTGCTGGTCCCCATATATCCCCGCAGGATAACACGCATCCCTAATCACATTACTTAATCCTCGAACTGTCGAAAGGATCAATTTAATAAAATTTCGTCATACCCTTATAGACATTGAAATTTTTATTTTTTTTTTTCTAAAAGATAAAAATGTACTGTGAACGAGCCTAGCGTTATTAACAATTGGTTAAACAATTGAAGAAATGAAATAACTCAATCAATGACACTTTAATTTTCAAACGGACTTATTAAAAGAATAACTAAAGTCACAATAGCACACGTATCTTTCTTTTGGAGATTGAATTTTTGAGCATATACGGTTTTCCAATTTCAAAAAATCGTATCTCGGATTCGATGAGAACCATCGTTATAGGACCTTTTTGTATAAAATTGGCTAGAGACTAGAAAAAAAAAAATTACTAAGTAAATGAAAGAATAAATATGAAATTAATTAATCCTTGGTATAAGAGAAAAAAAATTGGAAGTGTGTCTCCTCGATGGGCTTGACAAATCGAGGAGAGCAATGTGATGGGGGTTGCGAATGTACACGTGTAAAAAACCACGTGTGTCGAGGACGCGGGGGCGATCGTTAACGAAGAATTCCGTACTGAAGAGACACACGTAACACATAGTGCCAGGGGGTCATTTTGGTATTTTGGATAACAGAGAGAGAGAGAGAGAGAGAGAGAGAGAGAGAGGGAAAGAAAGAAGGAGAAATAGCCCACGTGCGTCCCTTTTGTAATGGGGTGAACGACACACGGCGCAACGTCCCCGTGTGTTGCATCGAGAGTTCTTCCCGCATCGCGGGGAGAAATGTGAGTAAATATAGAACGTTATCCCGAAACGAAAACCAAATGGGAGAGTGACACCATAAGGCGCGAGAGCATAATATCGATGGTTAAATTCCATAGGGGCGTATAAGCTATGCTTATACATAATCGATGCGCCCCTTTGGCATTAGTCCATCGATATAGAAAAGCATGAACGATGACTTTCTCGGTGTTGGAAATTCCTTGATTTTCCGGTCTGACCCGGGAAAATTTCCTTTAATTATCCGTTTCCTACACCCGCACCCCAACGACGAAACACCCCGCGGAGATCAACGATGTGCGTGAAAATAATTATTTGATCGAAAAAGTTGGGTTATATTTTGCGTTAGAAAATTTCCCATTCAATTGTGACAAATTTCTTCTTGAATATCGTGAAAATAAATGTTCAATCATTGTTATCAAATTCCAATCAAGACCGACGGCATGTGATTGAGTGTTCGAAAAAAAAAATTTTCCAATAATGCGAAAATAATATCTTATTCGGCTTGGCAAAAATTTGGTGATACATTAATTAACATACACGATGTGCATTGATTAATAATTTATTTCCTCTTATTCAAATGGAACTTTTGACATTGAACAAACACTTCTCTTATACAGCAGTCTGTAAAAAAAAAAAAAATTCAACAAAAAGTGAAATGAGAATGCAAGAGATTCAAGTACATTTTTCATTCTCATTCGTTTTGCTGACGTTGCTAATAGATACGCGTCGTCTGGACTCTTTGCGATATCTTTTCGTTCCTGTGAGAAAATGTTGATGATTACAAAAAAATTAAAAAAAAAACAAAAAAAAAAGATGGGTATTTCGCAGCTTCAGCGAGCTGCTGTTGGCTGAGAAGAATTAACGAAAAAAAAAGACTAAAGTGGTCGTTGAGATTCAGAGAGAGAGAGAGAGAGAGAGAGAGAGAGAGAGAGAGAGAGAGAGAGAGAGGAGAGAGAGAGAGAGAGAGAGAAAGACTCAGATACTCGGGCAGAGCACTCTTGATTCTTATTTCCTTCTCTCTCTCTCTCTCTCTCTCTCTCTCTCTCTCTCTTGCATAACGTAGGATTCGTTTATGACTCTCGTGGTATTTTTTGTTGCTAAAAAAAATCACTGCTCGGGTTTATGAACCGTGTATGGCACCGAAACACGTGTTTAATATTAAGCTCTCGGGTTATCGTGCACTTGATGAATCGAGCAGTAACCATAACGACGATCACTTCACAAATGCAATCAAGGGTCGACAAATTTAAATTTAAAAAATACCATTAGAAATAATTACATGAGATTTATTGTTCAATTTTCATTTCATTGTTACTGTGACACGGTAGTAATTATTTTTCTTGACCAATTTAAAGAATAGTTGGGAATTTGGTAATAAATTTCTGTTTTTTAAAAATAATTATTTGTAATTTATTGGTTCGAACGATCTTCTGGGTGTATTCAATAAGAGCTGTCAAAAATCCTGACGGTTTCATGTTAAATTTATCATTTAAAATACTTTTACGATAATAATTTTATTTTTATTTTTCCATTATAATGGAAAAATCACGATATATCGTGACAATACAACAGCAATGTCTTTTCTCGAATAGAATCAATTCTCAAACTTTTCTCAGCAACAATAAAATAATTTTTTCAAATTATTCTTATATTATTGTGATTTTTTAAATAACAATAATTCGTAATTTGTCAAAAAATCATTTCGAATATTCTTTATCTGCCTGATCCAATGGAAATGAGCAAGGAAAATCGTTTCATCCTTTTTTTTTTGTGATGGAAAATTCCGTATTCTACGAGTATCAAGCAAAGCCATTTATATATTTCCTACGAGTAATGTGTATCAGCGAACAGGATAATTGTTGTATCAGTTATTTGCACAGTACAATCAGTGGATATCCACTTGATCGCAGATTGAGTATACAGAATGAGCCATTTTCGGAATATGTAACCTGATTACTCATGCTGGTCAGCAAGTCCGAAAGGAAAAACAACGTTGCAATCCGTATAACCGATATATATAAATGGGGTATTCCATGGGAAGTGGGATAGTTTTTGGCTGTGGGTCAGCGGTTTGAACGGTCCTCTAGAACTTACTTTTTATCACATAAAGAGCTTCCTATACTTATAGGTCCCAGTTGTATATGATACAGGAGATACCGTGACTACGAATTTACCGTAATTTAACATTCACCGTAACTTTTACCCTGTATATCTTGGATGTGAATCGAAGAAAAACAAATTTCACCAGTGAATTTTAACCATAAAAATGCCCTCTCTTCTAATGAACAAGAGTTAAATTTATCAAAAAATTTCCAGCGCCCCAATAATTGAAAAAACTGGGAAAAAATGTTTTTTTTTTAGCCGAAGGGGCTATTTATTTCTTATTTTTACTGAAAATAGTCCGAGATGAAACGAAAGCGTAGTAAACAAATTGAGCTACTCTTCTTTTTTTTTTACTACACTTGCGTTTCATCTCAAACTACTTTTAGTAAAAATTGAAAGAAAAAAAGCCCCTTCAGGTCCAAAACAAACAAAATACATTTTTTCCCAGTTTTATTTCTTCAATTTTTGGGACATTAGAAATTTTTTGATAAATTTAACTCTTCTTTATGAGAAAAGAGGGTATTTTTACGATTAAAATTCAGTTGTGAAATTTGTTTTTTCGTCGATTAATAGCCAAGATATACGGGGTCAAAGTTACGGTGAATGATGAATTGCGGTAAATTCTTAGTCACGGTATCTCCTGTACCAATTATAATTGGGACCTGTAAACTATAGGGGGCTCTTTAAATGATAAAAAGGAACTAAATTCTCGATGACCGTCCAAACCGGTGATCCATGTCCAAAAACCGTCCCACTTCCCGTGGAATACCCCGTATATGTATCTCGTGTGCATATAATTTGTATGTGTAAGGGAATGGAAGTTTTTGAATCTAGGATATGCGGACAAAGCAAATGTAGTGAAACGCGGGGTTCAATAGTGTGCGATGGACAATATTTAGTGTAGCTCCACGAGCCGAGTAAACATCGTTGTCATCGTGGCATCGACGATAATTACCCATGTTTATCTGCCAAAAGTATAAATGTGTGCGAGCGACCGAACAATCGGTCCTATTCTCATTTATACACGTATACACCGGATTTTCCTACCCTAAAACTTTCCCAATTAGTCAGAAGTCTCCATGTATATATATATATATATGTAGGAACGTTGAAAATGTGGCGTGGCTTTGGGATCTGGCCTGCTCGAGACTCTCTTCTCTCTCGATCTTATGTACCCATTTTGCTCAGACAGATGGCCAACACGCGGAAAACCACCCGCGGTGAAAAACCTCTGGCTTTTCACCAGAAACGAAAAATAAAAAAGCGAGTGAGGGAAATGATTTTTTTTGTTCGGAAGAAAATACCAGTTTAGTTGCGCGAAAGAAGATTTATTGGATCTCAACGAGCTGTGGTTGATTTATGTAAGTTTTAAGGGGTTAGGCCACTGTAGAAATTTCAAAAAATCGATATATATTTTTTTTTTCCTCAAAAGATGCCTTAATACCTTAAAAATGACATACTCAAATGATTAAGGTTGGGAAAAATGTCTGAATACTTCTACTTTGAATTTTAGCGTAGCCCCTCTCAGTCGGCGCGCCGTAAACTTTAAACGCGTTTTTCTCGAAACTACATTTTCCAAGTCGGCCGGACTCATAACTCGAACAAATCTTGACCGATTGACTTGAAATTTTAACTGTATATTCACAAGTATATTCTGCATAGAAGTATCTAAGATTTTATCGATATATTACATAGTTTTTTTTTTATAAACAATTTTCGGATGATTTTTTTGAGAATTTTGAACTTTTATTTCAAAAACGCGCCGTTTTTGAAAAAATCGATATATCAAAAAAATCGTAGGTACTTCTGTAGCTATTCACATGTATAATCAAAAATTTTTTTTTCATCCACTGTAAATTAAAAAATGGAGGTGCAGTTTGTTCGGCCGCGCGCGCCTTTGAAAAAATAAGGCTTTGTCGAAAAAAAGCTGTGCAGCCGTCATTTTCTTTTATATATTACTTTGAAAAAAATAATTTATCCAGTTTATGATATTTACAATAAAGAACCTTTTTCAAAATTTACATTTACTTCATTTTCCCGCTGAAAAAAATTCCCAAAATATGCTTTTTTTTCCTCGCTACAATGGCCTAACCCCTTAAATGAATCTTGTGATTAATTTATTTGTATGCATATTGATTGAGCCAAATTGAGATTACTCGATTAAAATATCTTTAACTTGTGTTAAATTTTATTCAAATCGCACAAATACAGGTCGATATCGTTAATGTCTCGTTCTATTGGCATATCTCGATAAGATTTACCGTGACAAATCTATTGTGCTACGAGTATAACCGTCCCAGAGCTTTCCAATAATGGCTTGGTCAAATAAAAAAAAAAATGACTTTTTTTTTGTACAAAGGGATATTCGAGTAAATCAAAGAGCACACAAAGGGTTTCCCTGTTCTTAGGTATGTCCTAACCGAGGGATTCGTACGAAAGCATAGCCCTTCTACTCGACTCACCAGATGGGAAACCTCAGTTTAGAAATTCCCGGGAAAGAGAGAGAGAGAGAGAGAGACGGAGATGCGAGGAAAACGCAGGATCCTCGAGACACATTATAAAGCACGACTCTACTCTTCATTTTTTTTAAAACCAATGCTTCGTTGACCTAACAGAGAACTCCTTTCATCTCATCTGTTTCGCTGCAATCTCACTCTCTTTCACCCTCTTACCCGGTATTTTTGTTGTTGTTGTTTTTTTTTTTTTTTTTTTACGAGCTCTGAAAAACGAGACGATGTCTCGTAAACAAAATGAAAAGGAAAGACGTGAATTGTAAAGAGCAAGTAAAGCTTTTCCGTGGAACACGAGGAAGAAAGGAAAAAAGTGAATATAAAAATTACGATGAAATTTGTCTCGATCGGTTGTTTCAGCCGTTCCATTAAGGCTGTACCGCGAGTGCAGTCAATTCCAAAGGCACTGAACGATTTTTCATTCGTTTCTAAGATATTCGCAATAGCCATTGACAATACGCTTAGTTCAATCTGAAAAATGGGAAGAAAAATAGAAAATAAACTATAAAAATTAAGATTGCACAAATATTAAAAATTTTCGATGAAAAAAAAAAAAAATTTCAAAATTAATCTTCCGGACAATTGCAATACAAGTCAAACCTCGGGCACTGACTACTCGGGCACTGACTAACCCCGGGCACTGACGTCAGCTGTTACTCGGGGACTGCGGAATCCACAAGTGACACTACAATATAGAATCTCCCCCCCCCCCCCCCCCCATGAACAAAAAAATGTATAATTTCAAGGAGTGGAGGGTACCGATATACGTATGATACGGGTTTGGTGCTTTATTCTAATTGGCTAAATAGTAAGAAGGTTAGGTCTTTCGATCATTGCCCGAGGCTCCTGTGCGCGAACTCGGTCAGTGCCCGAGGTCCGACTGTATACACAAAGAATATTTCGACGACTAGTTTAACTTGATCACTCCAAAAGATAATTAACGTAGCTCCCTTGAGGAAATCTTGTCGAAACAATTGCTGAGAGATGAATTAACTTTTGCACAAGACTGTACCATACACTTGTAAGTAGATCGCGTTAAATCATTTCTGGATCCTGTCTCGCGTCATAATCGAACATTTCATTCTGCAATTCGTCACTCTCCTATTGTCTCAGCTGTGAGTCTTATTTTCGATCATTCATATTAATTGACTGTATCAGTAACAAACCCACCTTCATGCTTTACGTGTACGCCGAACTTGTTATTCGTCTGTGCACACGAGTCGCGAAGAAACTCACTCGAGGAAGAGTTATCTCTCACACGCGGCACATGCTCTGTGACGTATTAAATTATGAACACACGAGGCGACGATTGATCGTGACAATAATAATATTGCGAGAGCTTAAAAAACACGTAGCCGTTTTATCAGCAGATAGGGAGATAAGTTTTGAACTTTATCATAGGGATCTCGTGTATTCTTCACTAAACTAAATTACTTCACTGACAATTAAATTTATCTTTCGCCAAAGTTAGTATCTTGATAGTCGAGCATTGTCTTGATAATAACGTTCGGAATATTATCATCAAATTTTCTAGAGTAGACCGGGGCTATACTTGACGGATCTTTAACATTTTTAAAATTCTATCTATTATCCGCGGAATCTTCAATTGCTTTGGCTGTCGGTTAACTCTCTCAGATAGGAGACTTATCTGCCTACGAAAAGTTACCGATCCGTTTGATCGATCGGCTGATTTATCGCGAGCATTTAATGCTGATGTATATATATATATAGTTTCGGTCTTCCGGTGCGTCGAGTAAATCTACGTGCAAGTTCACTTGCACCGCAATCTAAAGCTCCTAGGTTGATTGCAAAGTTGCGTTGAAGACACCGGTCGAAAGTTACACACATATATCTTTCGAAACTCATCAGTGACGTCATTAAGAGCTCGAAATTGACGTCAGCGAAGTTTTTATTGCCTAGTTTTGTCTCAGACATGGTTCATGGCTGCCATGGGTAAGGAAACGTGATTAGGTTTTCTCCGAGGCTGCCCAAATCGTTTATTAAAAAAACGAATTCCTTTGATACTTCTCGATGTATGGTCGAGAATATTTCGTGCGGATTTTCTGAATTTTTTCTCTAATTTTTGTCTAGTGAAACGAGAGAGAGAGAGAGAGAGAGAGAGTGAGAGAGAGAGAGAGAGAGAGAGAGAGAGAGAGAGAGAGAGAGAGAGAGAAGAGAGAGATACCGCCAGTTTGTCAAATAGCCCCAGTCTCCTCCCTCACAGAGATACACGTATTTGTGTTCTCGCGAGATGAGAAAAATCTTCTATTGTCTCAGCTGCTTCGTGACGAGAGCGATTACTTCATCAGCTCGCAATGTTGTTCCAGACGACACAAGGAACAGCCAGAGAGCGTCACACGTGTCAATTTTTCATCCACGCAAATTTTCAGCTGTACGAATGTCATTATTCCTCGAAATTCTTCTTATTCGACAAAATATTATTATATTACGTAATGAAAAAAGAAAAAAAAAAAAACATTTTAAACAACAATAATATTTTTCGACGTATATGAAAATATCGAGAAACACAAAAATCTGTAGATAATGAAAGGCGGAAGGAAAACAAAACGGCGTATGATCGCGTCGAGTCATGTGTAATCTGTCGATAAGTTTATATTGAGAGGGGGCCCTGTCATATTATTTTATACTTGAATATATATACAACGCGTTGAGAATTCTCGATGATAATAATGATTGTGAACTCACACAATGATCCAAGAGCGAGATATAATCGCTTATTATTGATAATATAAACTCGTGCCCTCGGGTACATTTGCACCTTGATACAAAATCGATTGGTCACCTTGGAGCATGAAAACAAATCTTATTTGCTTGAAATGAAGGTAAACAGTTCGAAACTGCTGTATTCATCGACCTGTTTTCATTTAATTATTTTAATATGGAAAACAAATTTTGCTGCAACGATTTTCAGGAAAAAAAAAAACAACATTCAAATTATCATAAACAAAAACATACATTGAATTTTTTTTTCATTTTTATAATCTTCAGAATTATTCTCATTGCATTGCGAAGATTCAAACTTGCAAATTGCTTCTCCAAAATTGCACACAATGTTGAAATTCCATTCCTTCGATTTTGCCTTTGAGCATTGTGTAAAATTACGAGGAAGCAATATCCAAGTTTCAGCTTGCGGCTGAAATTTTGAGATCTTTGGTGAAGCGATCAGGAACATGTTTTTTTTTTTATAATCCGGTTATTGAATGCTTCGAAGTTTCCTCTATACGAGAAAGCAACTTTTAATTCAAAGTCTCGTAGAAGTAGTTTTAGTCCCTGTACTTTGGTATACCTTTTGGAGAATTTTTTTTTAATTGGAAATATTTTAATCCTGAGACATTTTTTTTCCAAGACTGCAAAGTTACGGATTACGTTGCTGCAAAAAATGTTATATAATAAATTCCGACAGATACACTTTTTAGGTGAACATTTTATTTACGTATACATATTATAGCCTTCTCCAACAATTTAAATGCTAAAATAATTGATCACATGGCCAGTCTGTCGCCAGGACTACCTTAATATGTATCAGTATTGTACGTTACATGACAATACTAAAATGAGGAGCATCAGAAAGCCACATATGCACGAAAAAGTAAAAAAAAATAAAAATTCCGCTCATTCATTTTACTCGCTCCGACCCGCGTCTGCCATTAACGCGAAATACCTTTTGCCCGGTTTTCTCTGTCGTTATTCAAATAATTACGTGCGCTGAAAATTACGATTTGGCAATCAACGTACACATGGGAAGGAAAAAAAAATCCCGCGGGTGGTATACCCGAGGTGTGTCGCGGAGGGTAAACCGCTATATTGATGCATACGTGATACGAATAGCTGTCGCGTAAAGGACATAACGAATATAACGTATTCGATTTCTATACCGCAAACGAGAGGCGAGACTAACTATAATACGAATTTAACCATTTCGAATGAGGGAACGAGAGAGCGAGCAAAATTATTGGCACGACACGCACCAAACGTTATTTTCCGTGTATATATATGGGCAATTCCACCAATTATCAACTGATGTTTGGGCCCGAAAAAATCGATTTGCCCTAATTTTTTTCCTCGTATTCTGTGAACCAAGATTGGTAAATTCACCAAGTTTCAAACCAATAGGACCTACCGTTCACGAGGAATACGATATTCAATTTTTAGGCCAACATTATTAGGCGCAGTTTTAACGTATCTTTAACGTTACAATAAAAATTCGAAAATATACGTTTTCCATGTAAAAAAAACTCTCAGCTTCTTTAATCCATTTTTTTAAATTCTTTATTAACTTTGCTAAAACCACTTCAAAAACACGTTTTTTGACAAAAAAAAAACAGCGATTTCTCCAGCTCCGCAATGTTTTATCATTCTTCTCAATTTTGATTCTGAAAGCTGAGATTTTTTCAGTAAGAAACCCAAATTTTCAGAGTGGGATGGCTACGGGGTCACACGTGAGCTACGATTAATTGATAAAGAACGGTAAGTAAAATTGTTTTTATTTTTGTCTTTATAAATTAATCGTACTTTACGCGCGACCACGTGGCCGTCCCATTCTGAAAATATTTTTTTTGTCAAAAAACGTGTTTTTGAGATGGTTTTAGCAAAGTTGTTAAAAAATGCAAGATATATTCGAAAAGCTGAGATTTTTTCAATAAGAGACCCAAATTTTCAGAATGGTACGGCCACGCGGTCACGCGTTAGGAACGATTAATTTATAAAGACAAAAATAAAGACAATTTTACTTACCGTTCCTCATCAATTAATCGTAGCTCACGTGCGACCCCGTAGCCATCCCACTCTGAAAATTTGGGTTTCTTACTGAAAAAATCTCAGCTTTCAGAATAAAAATTCAGAAGAATGATAAAACATTGCGGTGCAGGAGAAATCGCTGTTTTTTTTTTTGGCAAAAAACGTATTTTTGAGGTGGTTTTCGCAAAGTTAGTGAAAAACAAAAAATGGATTCGAAAAGCTGAGAGTTTTTCACATGGAAAACGTATATTTTCGAATTTTTATTATGACGTTAAAGATACGTTAAAACTGCGCCTAATAATGTTGGCCTACAAATTGAATATCGTATTCCTCGCGAACGGTAGGTCCTATTGGGCTGAAACTTGGTGAATTTACCAATCTTGGTTCACAGAATACGAGGAAAACAATTAAGGCAAATCGATTCTTTCGGGCCCAAACATCGGTTAATAATTAGTGGAATTGCCCATATGTATAGTTTCTGATGGTCGTGTGTACGGAAAATCTCATGAAAATCTCCCAACAATAACGCGAGGATCGCGAGTTCTCTCGGTGAACAGCTTGGGTCTCGTCTATACACGCGCTGAATAACAATTATCAATTGCGCGATGTTTACGGCTTAACGAGGGTGAAGAAAATGCTCGATGTGCTCGAATCTTCCTGGTCATATTAATTAGGATCGTTTGCGATTATTTTTCATTCGTTTTTCGAAAATAATAATAATAATAATAACAATTCGTTCAGATTACAAAAATATTTGTTTTAAATGATTTCATAATTCGGAAATTTCGATCAGGAATTTCAAGCACTGAAATTTTCAGTATTTTTTTTTCATGGATAAAGTACGAGCTGAATTAATTCTTGGCCATTCTTGAGATTTCAAACACGTCCCAGAAAAAAAAATTTCAACGATCGGTTTGCTGAGCTGACCTGGACATTCTCGATGTATGTAACACACGTATATGCATAAGATAAAAATATAAATATATTATTTGTCACGTTATGGGGAAACAGTTGCTCGTTTACCAAAGTTCGAGTTTCTCGCTGATATACACGCGGCTTCTAATAATAGAGATCTTCCTCTCGTTATTTCACGTAAAACGGAAGTCGTTGGACAGCTGATATGCTCGGGCGCGTTCGTGCGAACATATCTATATGCAACATATCCAGTCAGTCGAGTTATGCTACGGCTGTTTTCCCTTGAAAGTGTGCGAGACACGATTGTACAAAGTTGTATACCGCATATACGATATCCCACGAGAACGTGCATACACACCGATGCTTGTGGTAAAAAAGCCTCGTGCTCCGCGTGATTTACGTTAATAGGCAGCACGCGACCGCGAGCAAACGCGAGAAGAGTTTCTTCGTCTTTCTTGTATTCTTCTCGTTTTGTCGTGTTACTCTGTCCCTCCTATTTTCCACGCATCAGCTCGTCCCTATACTCTCCGTCTTCGATCACTTAAAACGCCAGTAATATCATCAATTATCATAAATAAAAATTATCATATCGATCAAACTGTTCGACAAGCAAAAAAAAAAAAGACGTCACTGTAAAAAAAAATCCGTTCCCATGCCCAGCGAAGAATCGAACAAAGTTGCATGAATTTCAAGTTTGATCATTAAAAACGATGTCACCGTGAAGACCGGTCATTTTATCCCTATCATATGAGCATTAGCTTTTACGCGGTACACTCATAAGTACTCGAGATATACTTGAGAATTATAATAGCGACAGAAAGACGCTGGAGTTTTTTTTTTTCTTCTTTTTTCTTTACTTCGAGACTCCGAGAGAACCTGGGAAAAAGATGTGATTCACTCTCTTGTGTCGCAGGAAAATCGTTGAGAATGATTCTGGCGCAGGTGCAGCTCAAAGTGGACGATGCTCTCTGCACGTTAAGCCCATGAAAAATTTTATCTGATGGACCACTCTGAATCTCATGATTAAGTGTCCAGGCTAAGAATTGGGTGTCTGGTATAAGGAGAGTGTGATGTGCTTCTCATCGCACTCTCGAATCTTCATAAGAGTTCACCACGATTGTTTAAAGCAAAAGAGTCAATATTTTTAATTAAATAACAATAAAGAATATACTGTGATTGTTAAAGTTTTGGGTACTCGATCCGCTCCCATGAGAGCGAAGTCGCCGATGAATCGCAAGCCCCTTTCATTCATGAATCGCGAGAAAATGCGGATTCTCCTCGTGCGAGTTATACGAGATCACCACTACGAGTGGCTGATAAACTGATGACATGAAATGTGCACAGGATGGAATTTAATCTCTCTCATCTTCTCTCTCTCTCTTTCTCTCTCTCTTATTACGGGATTAGATGGGTCGCTTGGGTCAAATAGGACCCATATGATCCACGCAGGGTTAAATATTACAACTAAACACGTTACCAGATTTTGATTAAAAAAATTTCCCGACGGAAGAAGACTATTATTCACATGTTAGGAACAAAGAACAAAATTATTAACCGTTTCGTTTACGAACGACGCTCACAAAAATAATGCAATATGAATGAAAATTTGACGCGTAAGCTGCATATTCTATGGTGTGAATGTATCTGAATATACACGGTTCCATGCGTAACAGTCATTTATGGACAGACTCAATCAAAAGTTCGCTGCATATGACCACTAGCGCCGTGTATATTTTATCATTTGGTACGTAGCAAACTTTCTCGCACTATTGTAGCACGGGGACTACCTCAATAATTATTATTTCTTATCCTTTGAATAATCATTGTTCAACGTGCTGATTAATTATCTCGTCAATATTCAATCTAAAAAAAAAAAAATATCTCGTGAACCATATTAGAGTTTTCCCAATCTAGTTTTTATATGGTTCATAAATTTTTATGAAAAAGTTATATCGCGCATAAATTTCGTAACCCAGAGGTGAAAAAAAAAAAAACAAAAATTCAAACGGGTATTCGCATAATAATTCTCGACATAAGCTCGAGCGGTGAAGCTAGTGAAATTAATTCTCTCGGTATTGCAGTTGTGAGTTTTTCGTGAATCCAAAAAAAAAAAAAAAAAAAGGAGTTAAACTACGGCGAGCAAGAGGCAAAAATTTCGTATGTTTTACCATATATGTGCTCTGCCAGAAACAGCATCCACCTTGTTTAATCTTCCATGTATACCTCTGGCTCGACTATCCACGTTAACGAACATTGTGTAGGGCACACTTTACTTTTCTTCTTTTCTCTCTTGTATCTCGATCTCTCAATTATTCTAATCTCGATCTCGAGGGTGGCGTCGACGGGGCTCTCGTCTCTCCTTCTCAGACAACGCATCCAAACAAAAGAGAGAGAGAGAGAGAGAGAGAGAGAGAGATAAAAAGAGAGAAAGGACCCCCCCCCCCGCCGGCAATATGCTCCAGAGACTCGTTGCAGTATTATACGTAAGCGTATATACGCGGCTACCTGTTTACCCGGAATAGCCACAGGTACTTAAATAAGCCGGGGATTTCTGTGCGCGATAGACCGCGGCGAGTCATCAGATACGTCACGCTCGTTCAGGAGTTTACCGCGAGGTGAAAGAATTATGTATCCTCCGGTTGGAATCCAGACCGTTTGACTATCTCCGCGCATTCCTTTTGAAAATCTGGTTTTCCTAGGGGGGGAAAAAAAAACCGTTTGGAAAAATGTTTCAACGGGTTATTTCGAAACAGCTCGATTTCTCGTTGAATTTTTTGAAATTATATATGAATTAACATGGGCTTACAATGACACGCGTTTAATTTTTCCGGAAGCGGAAGTCTAATTTTAAGTTTCCGGCGATTTAAACTAATTTTATCGTGTTTGTGGGCTTTGTATTAAAATTGGAAAATAATAAAATAAATTATTATTCATCACGAAACTTTGATAGTTGATGCTACTCCGGAATGGGAGTGATCGAAAGCTCGCTTTGCGAGCGTTCATCTTCGTGTTTTACCATGTTTCGAAATTTACCGCACAAAGTAAAATAATTAGAATTACTGAAAACACTGTTCGTTTGGCTGAAGTTACTTCTTTTGTTGGTATTCGATGCAAGATTTCGAGAAAAATTGGTATTACTTTGGACAGTGACTTTTTTTTTTACTGCCTCATAGGGTAGAGTGCTCTAAAGATGGCGCGGGAGATAAGAGTGCTCAGCGGTCATATTTGGCAATGCATTTGCGATATGCAGCCAACTTCGGTTCCTAGCTGTCACTGGAGGCGCTAGGGTTGCGGTCGTGAAGTTTTGTCGAGCAAAAACGAAAAAACAGGAAAACCAGGTGAATTTTAGCCATTTACTGTATTTAATTTAAAATATTTTGATGCTTTGGAAACTGTATCCACTTCGGGCTTATGCGAATATCGACTGCGTAATGTGAACATAACCTTTATTATACATTTAGCGAAGCGTTCATAGTGAATAGTTATTCCGTTACAGCATGGAGGGCGCCACTCGCGTCATCTGTAACAAATGTTGCTGTGGCACGTAAGAGTGCGCACTCCTGTAGCTTGTAAAGGATGCGCGCGCACTCTCACAAATCCCATGTCATTTGTGATATTTTTTCTCCTAAAACATGATAAACTCTTGCGATTGCAGTATGTCGACAAGAAAAAGAACCTCAGAAAGAACCTTATGCTCGTCGGAAGTATAATGGTAGCAGCAAGAGAGAGAATCGCAAAGGGTGTCAATCGCAAAGTCAGAGGTCTGTTGCGAAATCATTGAGAATGGCGGAGAGTACTTTAAGGAGAAGACTTAAACGAACGACGAGATATATGCGCGTACAACACAGTATGCACCCTTACAAATCCCAGTGGGCACTCTTATACACATGCACTAGTAGTTGTAAGAGTGCGCAAATGACTTTTCGTGCGTTTAATTTTTTTTTTAATGACAGTTAACAAATAATTATAAAGTTGCTGTGCAATATTGTTGTTAAAGGACCAAAGATTTGAAATAAAAATTTATAATTTTTCAATGTTGTTACTTTTCTTCATATTGTTGAACAAACCTTAAGTGCACCATCTTAGAGCACTCTACCCTACCTCACATAGGACGACGCAATCATATTTTTATATGCATGTTTTTGAACGAATTTGTTCACGTTCAACAATAATTTTAACAATAAACAATAATATAACATTCAAATACAGCGAAAAATGACCGGTAAAGTCATGCCGTCTATTTAGTAGCTTAACGTTTCAACCCACCGACATAAGGACGATAATGTTCCAGCAATAAAACTAAAAAAAAAGCGTCAAAAAAGGGCCGGTCCTGTATAGAGGTTGAGAAGTTAAGACTATATCGCACAAAATTCAATTTTTTTTTGTACGTTTTATGCGAACATTTGTTACAACTTCATCCAAAATTTAAACAATATCGATCGTAGAATTTTTTTTTTCATACTTAATTCATACCCGTTCAACAATAATAATACTGAACATGAATCGGAAACGTTGCAATGATTTTTAATTTTTTTCATAGTCATCCCGATTAATTTATAAAATTATTTACCACGAAATAATGATTACTCGGTGCGTCTTTCGATCATTCATTGATCAATTCACTATTTCTGTTTCTCTTTGAAATATAAAAAAAAAAAAAAGTAATTTCGAAAAACCCAGACAAGACCGATTTTCAGATTACTCCATCTCGTGCCTGTGAAGAAGATCAGCGTAGCTCGGACTCAGAGTTACGTGAACAAGTTAAAATCCATAAATCTCCCCAGCGCGCTATTTCCACATCGAATGTTGTATTGAATTCCAGTGCGTCGATAACTCCGCTACAAAAATATGTACAAAGTATCCGATACTCGCTGGATCAATTTCCACTTCTACAACGGTATGACTCGACCTTCTTGCATACATTTTTTTTTTTTTTTTTCTTTTCCTTGTGTCGTGTTTTATATACCGCAATGATAGACGCGATACAGGATGTGCATAATACCGCGTATCAATTATCGAAATGATCCGGACGATCTATCGTCACCGTTAACGGTCCTTACTCGGTGTTGAGAAGCAAACGCGATATAGCCATCAAGGATGTATACTCACGGTACAGCTATGATCAAAATATGCGAAATTTTCGGAAAAAATTGGTACGATCATTTCAATGGGAAGTCAGGTTGATTAGCCTTGTTTAAAATCAACGTTGATTAGCAGGACCCAGAGACTCTTGAAAGTATCGTTGAAACGATTCTTCAAACCTTCGTAAATTTTTGTTACGGCTGTACAGTCGGTATAAACCCTTAAACTCGTCGTTGTCGTCGTCGTCGTCGTCGTCGTTGTTTGCTGCGGGCAAGGAAAGTGGGAGGGCACATCGACGAATCGATGTGGATCAAGGGGAAAATCGTTCTTGGCCTGCAGCAAACTCGAGCGTGTCCTTGACGTTCGTCCTCGATGAGAGCGACGATCGTTTGTATAACTAACGTATGTGCGTTTCTCGGTGTGATCATCGACGAGTAGATCCCGATCAATCGTCCCCCCGCACGCGTAACGAAACGATGAACATTCCCCACAGGGCTTCTTCGTCGCGCGGTGTTTGACATATCATCCGGAATTCGGTCAGTCTTCGTTTATCACCCGGCGTATATCAAAGGATCCTCGATCTTCGAGGAGCTGATCGACGATTCCCATTGACAGTCAACTGTCATGTCAAACAATCTTCACGTTGCCATTCTCTTCGAGTCAATCGTTCCATCCCTCTCGTAAAATCATCGCAAAACGGATAAATTTTCGCGAAATAGTCAGTCATAGGAAGGATAATATTAATTTAATTGTGCGTGTGTGTGTTTTTTTTAACAAAATAATCATGAATAATTGCGAGGAAAAAAAATTTACCACTTCCTCGTCGAATAATTAGAGTACTTGGACGTAAATCATTCTTATACAATGTCAATATGTTTTGTCAATAAAATTTAAACAGTGACAAAATTCATTCATATTGACCGGAAATCATTTCACATTGAAAAAACAAAAAAAAAAAACAAATTTAGATGGACAAATTATACCTGACTGAAATTTTACTATGCCATATGTCGACCAAACATCGTCTCCTTGCATCGCACGCTGACACATACGACACATATGTATACACGCAGTCTCTCATCGATAGAATTTCCCCATTTTTCGGTCACACCGTATACTCTAATCCGAAAATTTAGGACCCCCCCTTTTGAGCATGGTTACAACACTTTCAAGCTGGCTTTTAGTCTTGCTTCCGTCCCGTAAATATGTACAATATATGTTTATTACAGTCTCACTAGTATACAGTCCGTGTGTTTGCAAACGAGACTTGCAACTCATGGTGGACACATTTCTCAACGAAATTTACGAAAAATATAAGGACGAGTACCTTTTTCCAAATGCACTGCAAGGGCGTGTTCCCTCTGGTTTTTCACGTCATAAACGTGAGACAATGGCCTCGAGGAGCTCGACCAGCAGGCATTCACGTTCTGCTGCATATCTGTATACATTTTTTTTTTTTTTTTTTTTTTTTTTCGAGAAAACACGCATCAGCCATGCACGTGTGTAAAGTCAAACACACGTGGCGAACAATAAAAAATATCGTACGCGAAAATCTGAAGAACCATGTTTCTTCAGTTGCATTATTTTTGGCAGAGAGAGAGAGAGAGAGAGAGAGAGAGAGAGAGAGAGAGAGAGAGAGAGAGAGAGTTGTATATTATAGCTCAGAGCTAGAATATTATTAAAGCAAGTCGTGCTTGCATTACCGTGCAATACAAAAACGACGTATTACACCATTACCGCAATTCTCATGACATCAACTTTACAAATTCTCTTAACTTTAGCTTAAAAATTTTCAAATTATTTTCAATATCTTTAATATTCGATGGTAATGAGTTAAATAGCTGCACTCCATCATAAGAGAGAGAGAGAGAGAGACAGAGAGAGACAGAGAGGAAGGTCGTGAATCGTAGGGTCAGGAACGATTTCGAGATAACGGAAAATTCAATAGAGATTGAAAAAAAAATTGAGTTAGCGAGAGATCCACACTTTGTATACTATGTCTACGAGTAAACTTCACCATGAAGTGGGACGATTTTTGTTCAGGGAAATTTTTGCGTTTGACGGGCGTACTTCGGCTTCCATGAACATAAAGATATAGCCAAGATGAATGAAAAAGAGGCTCTTCGAATTTTATTCTTAGATGTTGCTTTTATTTTTATTTTATTTTGATTGTTCTTTCTTCCGAATCATTCCACTTTAACTTGGAATATCCCATACGTAGATGTACATGCACATGAGAGAGATATTCGACAAGTGGTGACCGAACACCCACAACTCTCAACATAATTCTGGGATCCGCTTCAGCGGTGGTCACCACCCTGGGTCGAGTACACTCCTGGGAGGTTCTCTCTCTCTATATATAGTATACAGAATTTATGTATGTATGTGTGTGTTTGTTATGTAGACTCTCGTAAGGAAAAAATAATACGCAATACGCGATCATAGCACCGACACGAGTGTAAGAAGCGAGAGAAAGTCAAGGGGAGAAACAAAGTCCCCCATAGAACTCTCGTACGAAGAGCGATGCGAGAGGAGAAACAGAAGGCCGGTAAAAGAACCGAGGAGATGCTGTGATGAAAAAAAAAAAAAAAAAAAGAAAAAAAGAAGAAAGAAAGGAGAATGAACGAGAGACAGAGAAAGGAGAAAGAATTTCGAGGGCGAGCGAGTTCTTCGAGATCCTTGAGAGATCTTGGCGAGGTAGAAGAAGAAAAAACCAGAAAAAAAGAGAGAGAGAGAGAGAGAGAGAGGGAGATCATATAGGGCGTTGAGTAAATGGGCATCCCGGGACCATAGGAAGCACCAGAGGCGTCGTCTTCGACCTCCCCGTGCGAACCACATCGGTCCCATAAAGTTACGACTTTTTCTCTCTTTCTCTCTCTCTCTTTCTCTCTCTCTTTCTCTCTTTCTCTCTTTCCTTCTCCGAGCTATTTTATTTTTATTTGTTTATTCATACTTGTACTTTTCGGTTATTTTTATACATTTAGGATCACCTCATTCTCCGTTTCGGATACTCACTTAACAACTCTCGTAAAGACGCATATCCCTAGTTATTAAAAACGATGAAATAAAGTCGTAAAATGTGTTTTCGCAGTGAAATGTATTTCGAAAATTTCGAAATAATTTACCAATTATTTTCATAAATATATCTTCCCGAATAATCTGGTGAACGTTTTCTTACGGATCATTCATGTTTCACGCAATTTAACGAGTAGTTGAAGAAACGAAATAGTTCTTCACGACCAAATGAACGACCATTCGACCGACATTCGATCAGTTGGCTCGCTCGCATATCACAAAAATACGATACATGTACCAAAATCACTATAGATTTGGCGCAACTACTAATTATTAATGACCGAAGATCGAGATAAGAAAAAAAAAAAAGAATTTACCATCAAGGGTAACCACCACTGTAAAAACCTAAAAATGTACAATTTTTTTTTGGGATGGAAGAAAAGGCAATAAGATAATAATATTTGAGGAAGTTATTAGGCATATATTTAAGTGTAATACAAAAAATTGTTATCAACACATATTCAAAAATGGCGACGCTGGAGCCATTCTCGCGAGACACGCGACACGCAGTGTAACTGTCGCAAATTGGAATTTGAAAAAAAAAAAACTTAATCTATATATTAATAGCTACAGAAATACGCAGAGGATTTTCGCGAAGTTAATTGAAACATGATTTATTAACAAATAAGTGCCCTCTCTTTGGTCGAAAATTGAACATTTTCATTCAAATACTCGCCAATTACACGAAAATCAATATTTTAAAAATCTCCTACGTATTTCTCTACCTATAGACATGATAGATTAAGTAGTCTTTTTTCTAGATTTAAATTTGCATATTAAATTCTACGGCACTGCGTGCCACAGAATTTGAGCGTGTTCGGAAATTGGCTGACAGTACTGTCAGTACTAGAAAATCTATAGTGCAAGTCACGTATACTGTACATTTTCTAGTACTGACAGTACTGTCAGCCAATTTCCGAACCTGGCCTTTATTCAGTCTCGCGAGAATGGCTCCAGTGGCGCCATTTTTGAAAATTTGTTGATAATAAATTTTTGTATTATACTTAAATATATGCCTAATATTATTATCCTATTACCTTTTCTTCCATCGAAAAAAAAGGTCAAAACAGCGCTTTTCTTTTGTTATTGTAGTGGTTTCACTCTTTGAAGTGATGAGATGTGTATTTCTCGTCGAAGTGTCAATTCCCTCGTGGTCAGATGTTACGGGCAAATTTGAATTTAGTTTCCTCAATTAACATCCAACAATCTGTGATATAACGATCCCTGCTGATTACCTCTAAAATTTGAAGAAAAAAAAAAAAAACATGCTATAATTGTATGATAATAATGACAATTTTTTTTTGTCAAGTGCAATTAAATATTCGTATTTTTCAAAATATCCGATCGCCAGTCTCGATAATCGTTGAATTCGCACGCGTGTGCCTGTGCGTTTGATCCAAGGCGTAACCTCAAAATTACGAGTCACAGGTTCCTATGGACCTCGGATACATCTCTTGGTCAACTTTTGACGGCATACGATTAAAGTGTATATACATGTATACATATGATCGTGCGGAGTGGTCCACCTCTATTTAGCTCTTGTGCCGATGCTGTATATGCGGTTTGGGGGGGGGGGGGGGGGGGGGAGCCTCAAACGTGACGCCAAGAGAGCTCCGGTGGGTGGGCGCGAGAAGGGAGAACGATACGAGAGTGTATCCAGCAGCCGGGAGTAAAAGAAAAAGGGAGACGAAGAATTGGATATTCGAGATAAAGCGAGATAAATGTATACGGGTGAGTATAGGAGTGTGCGGGAAAGAGAATACAAGGGGCAAAAGAGCGGAGGGAACGAGCTAGCCACCAAAACTCTTGGGGACGTCTGGCGCCGTTCTGTCGGCCCCCGACGCCCTCACTATCGCTCTTTCTCTCTCTTTCTCTCTCTCTCTCTCTCTCTCTCTTTCTCTGTTTCTCTCATTCTCTTGAGTTCGCTCGATCTCTCATGGATTTCGCCAACAATGCGTCTACCATATATAACTATATCCTCTCCACCGCGAGACAACAGAGAGTAGACCATATAGCCTTGGTTCATCTGACTGAGTAGAGTGTGACGAGAAGAAATCTTCTTGCTATTCATAGTTATCTATGTATGTATATATCGAACGACACGGAGAAGTGTAAGGAGAAAATTCGTAATAGAACCCCGGAAAAATGAGTACAATAGTTCGTATATAAATTCTCCTCCCCCCCCCCCCTCCCCCCTCGCCCTGGGAATATACATAAATTATTTGTATATTTCACTTGAATTTAAGGTCTTGGCATCTCGATAGTAATCGGGAAATTTTGTGAATTGGAAATATTTTAATCGTGAAATAATTCATCGTTGCAGTTGCGGATCACGTTGCCGATTTTTTGTCACGACAAATTACGATTTTAAAATCGCCGTTTTAGCATGAGATATACGAAAAACATCAGCTTGCCACAAGTTCAATTGAAAAATGAATTTACCTAAGTATTGAAGAAATGTCTTATTTTTAATGATAAATTTGTTCACGAAATTATGAGTTTTCGTTCAATAACATTTTTTAAAAAAGTAGGGCCACGGGATATTTTGCAGTAAATCATGAGAATTTCAAGTATTTATCAATATCAAACAGTCCGCAGCATGGAATCTGCGATTTTGAATCTCAAAACTTGCACATCCAATTTGGATTCAGTGACTCGAAAAATTCCCGATCACAGATTGCCGACTAAAGTGTCAAAAAAAAAAAAAAAAAATTCGTGTACAGTTTGGGCACTTTTAGTCAAATTCGTCGCACCAACGATGGGATTGTTTATCAATATTAATCAAGTATCATGTAATCATACGATATATTTATTACAAAACTTGCAACAGTTTTGCGGTTAGCCGAGGTTCAATTATTCAACGGATCAGTGAAACGGGATGACGAAAAGTCGAAATTTAAAAAAAAAAATAATTTCACCGATTCGAGTGTATCAATTTTTCTACGAATATCACAAAATTTACGAGAATTTATTGAACTAACAAATGGTTTAAATTTACCAAATCGTCGCCTATTCATTGCACAAATTTCCACCATATTCGTCGAAATCATTCGTCGTCGTCGTCGTCGTCGTCGTCGTCGTCGTCGTCGTCGGTTAATTCGTCAAATGGGCTGAAAAAATTTGTCAAAATTTACCAAATTTCGTATCAACCAATGCAAATTAGTCGATTTTCCCAAATTATTTTTTATCACTCGGTTTCACTGCAGTAGTCACCGATCTCCCCCCCCCCCCCTCCCTCCCCACCCTTCTCGAAGCCTCCTGCACACGTTCCACGAGACCTTTTTGGGTTTATAGCTCTTCAGCACCCATCGAGGCAGAATCCTGAGAGGGATAGCCCCTCGGGGTGGACAGACCCGAGGATACACGCACGTGTGCACTCACCCACACAAAGAGCTGTGCATACTGTGGTGCACTCTGTGCGACGAGAGTGGGGCAAAAGGGCGGCTTTAGCCCCCTTCCACCAGGATCTCGAAGAGTGCGGTCAAAGTGAGTGCGAGCGAGATAGAACAGAGGGAAGAGAACTCGATGATCCCCCCCCCCCCCCAGTCCCCCACCATCATTTCGATGGCACGTGTGGGTGTGAGCGAGACGATGAGATTTCGAAGCCGTGAAGCCCCCAACATCGGCACTCTCACCCTCTCTTATACACACGCACTTTGCGAGCCTTCCTATATACTCGTCGCTGAGCGAGCGAACGAACGAGCGAGCGAGAGATATACTCACGACGAAAAGCAAACCGCGGCGTTCCTGCACGCGGTTAAGCTCAGTACTTTGCCGAGCGCAAGCGAAGGAGGAACTAAACTCCCACGTACGGGTTCGCTCCGTAAAACAAACCTTTAACGACGACAGATACGCGTGCTTGCTGAATTTCGTCTCTGTTTGTTTTTTTTTTTTTTTTTTTCGTTTTTCCTTCAATGCGAAAAAAGGAAAACTTTTATTATTGACGCGTTTACATCTCGTGAAACGACGAAATTAACGAAAAAATTTTGCCATTGCTCCGTTTTTACGAAAGATTCGTTTTCTTTAATTTCGCGATTCTCCGTTGTTCACGTCGATATCGAACGACGAAAGAATCGATAAATCAACGTTTCGACTGACTGGATTATAAAACAATTTAAAAAAAAAAAACTGAGTGTTGCAGATAGAAAGAGAGAGAAGGAACAACAACAACAAAATTATCGTGATTTTCATTCTGTTTTTTTTTCGTTCCCTCTGGAGTAAAAACGAGTGATACAATTTGTTTTTTATTTTTTCGAGTGCTGAGAAGAGTTCGTTTTATTTATTTTTCGTTCTTGTGTTCGATCTCAGTGCTTCGATATATATCTCGTCTGCTTATATAAGACGTAGATGCTCGCCGATGCAACGATGAGCGCCCACGTGGTGGAGACTACATGCGAGCTGTCTGCCTTTATCAAAGGTAATTATCAGTTTTATTTTTCTTAATTTATTTAAAAATATATATGTGTGTGTGTGTGTGTGTGTGTACGTATGAAAAATATCGTTACTCATGTACGAAGAAATTGCATGACATTTTGACGATCCTCGCGGGCCTGTCTCTCCCTATCCGAAACCTCGCCGCGGTCTGTCATCGAATATGTTTGGGGAAAAAAAAAATAAACAAAATTAAACGCATCGAGAATGTTTTCTGAAAAATTTTCGGTAAAAACACCGTTGATGAAACATTTTTTTTCTTCGAACAATCTCCCCGTGAACTTTTTCGAGTCGAATTCAAAATTCGGAGTAAGATATTCTCGAACTCACGTGGTTTCACTGTTGTTTTTTTTTTTTTTTTCATTCTTCTTCTTCTTTTCTTTCTCCTCAAAAAAGCACGAAGGAGTTTGCCAGAATTCATGTGTAAGGTCGTTTAGTTTCGCGATTCTCGAAATAACGCGAAGAAAAGGAAAAAAAAAAAACGAAAAAGTACAACTCCCTGACTCGCGAGAGAACGTAAAACGTTTGAGCGTAAATCTCGCGAATCTTTCGTACGACGGGGGCTCGAATTAACTTCGACTTCCACTTTATATGAGAAAAAGAGAGAGAGAGAAAGAGAGAGAGCAGACCTGGCGCTCTCCTCAAAGGCGACACTCTAATATGGCAAAACCGGCCCGAGATAGATCGCTTTTATAAATTAAGAATACAAAACAAAAATGAAAAAAAAAGCGCCACTCGCGATTGATAGAGGCTACGAGTTTGCTGATCCAGCACGAGCAAAGAGAGGGAGAGAGAAAATTTAAAAAAAAACAGTGATTGATTTATAGAGAAATTTACACGAAAGTTTCAAGAATTTTCTTCAGCGCACAGTGAAAAAAAAAAATCTCCTAAACTCATCGGGCAATTGAAGAGAAAATTTATCGAAGAACAATTCAAATTGCAATTTAACGGATGCACTCGAACGATGATAAATCCGGAAAATTTCGAATCTTTATCGTTAAAAAATTTTTCAATCCAAACGTCATTTTTGATCCAGCGTATCCTAGAAACTACCGGTCATATAAATCTAAAGATAAATATAAATTTATATGTATATCATACGTAAATATAGGGAGAACGAGCGGAATGATATAATTATTGTCATGTGAGGCGCCAGTCGAACGATTGTGAGATCGCAGCTGAGAACTTTGTTTTTCATTTCTTTTTTTGTTTTTTTAATATAAATGAGACAACAGTGCGCTTGTGTCTGTATTTGAGAGTCGAAGGTATTGCAAGAGAAGCAAGTGCCGATCAACTGGTCTCCGCTATAGGTCGGCTCGGATAACGAGATAGGAGCAGTGAGAGGAAAAAAAAAAAGCATTCGATACTTCTCTCGTGTCTGAGCAAATCGCGGCGAGAACTACTGTCAAAGTTCCCCTCGTAGCGCGAGACTCGACGGTCGCGCAAGCGAACGAAAGAGAGAGAGAGAGAGAGAGAGAGAGAGAGAGAGAAAGAGAGAAAGAGAGAGTGCCAAGTAGTAGTGACAGAGAGGGAGACAGATAGGGCGCGGCGTCAGTCGGCGCCAGCGTGGGTCGCCGTACAGACGGCCGCAACCGCCGGTCGGAACGATCAGAAAGAGAGAGATAGAGAGAGAGAGAGAAAAGAGCCCGCAAGCACCGCGGTGTTAGGTCCAACACAGACGACCCCTTGACCGCACTTCTCGCTTCTCGTGATTCCCTCCTACGGCCATTATGCACGATCGACTCTTGACTCCTATATACATATATACATATATATATATATATATGTATAATGTATATGTAAACATATGAAAGAATCGCTAGAACGATATCAAATCTCATCGACTTTTTAATTTTTCCTCATCGACATTAGGAGCCATTATCTCACGAGATTACGAAGAATTGAACTTGAATTTACTCGAAACGATTACCTATATTAACGGTTCATGATAGCTACGCAAATAAAAAAAAAAGAAACCCGAAAATTTGACACTTTCATGGATTGAGCTTTTTCGAAGCTAAACAATTGCTTAGTTTGTTCCTTATTTTTACAGCTCGATGCCGTGAAAATTCTTTCATTTTTCAGATTGCACGATATATGTTGTTTTTTTATTTTTTTTTTTTATTTTCGAAAATCGAGAAAAAACAATTTAATATCAAGGATTTTAATGCACTTTTTTTATAAATTTAAACCGTTGGGCTATTTTATTGGAGCATCGGAAAGTCGAAAAATATTTCTCACGAAGACAAAAATTTTCGGGGAAACTTGATTACTGCACAAAAATTCCAAAATTATGCATCTCACAACGTTTAATGATTCTCCTCGTATACGCAAGGGGGGACAGGTCAGTCCCTCTCTGCTTCTCTCTCCTCGCCCTCGTTCCCCGCTCTTCGTCGCTTTCTCATAATGATGAATGTTTTATGCTCTTTATCCCGATGTTATTTCCTCCTGGATCTTTCCTCATTGTCGCAAATAAAATGAATAACCATTATCGACCGAGTTATTATCGCGAGCCGCTCACGCGACATCGTTTTTGACGAAACGATAAATTTATTACGTGCAGCATTATATTGGCGAAAAATAAATAAACCATTGTCGTTGCTCATCTCGTCGATCGTAAAAAAAAAAAATAATAAATGTCCGTCGTGAGCATTTAAAAACGGGCAGGACGTATTATAATCTCACTGATGAGTAATAAATTGTGGCGTGTGTGTAGACAGAGTCTAAGTCAGTTATAAGATGAAACATAATCCATTATGTTGTATAAATCGATAAGCAATTTACGCTCTGCTACGAAAATGTAAAATTCGATTCCAAGCTCGTCTCGTTTCATCCGGAAATTTTCCTTTCTGCAATCACCCTCGTGTATCGATAATAATCCCCAACCTGATGGTGGTGTTCTTATCACTAAATATATATTGGCCCGAAGCCTCTCCGAAGAGCGCTGTGCATTGAGTTTCAGTTATTTTAAGAATTTGCTGACTCGACGCTTCCTGGTTGATTTTGTATAGATATATATAAATATATATATATAATATCGACGAGGGCAGCAAACCAACAGTTGTTCATGAATTAGGTATATCCAACTTTGCCTTAGCTCATATATATTGTGCCATATGATATACATCACTTTTATCGCGATCCGTCTTTCGGTTGAAAAACTTGTGACAATATTGGCACTTCGTGTGCCACGAGATCGTATCATTTTGAGAGAAAAAAAAAAATGATAATAAACAGCAAGCAATAGAACTATGTCATCGGAACTGATAAATAATGTTCTCGCGAATACGAAAAAAAAAATATATATATATATATGACGAGAAAATAATACTTCGAAAAAGAAAAGAAAAACTGAGAGCAATTAAAAAAAATTTCATCTACGCTCCGTCATGTGACAAAAAAAAAAAGAAACTGACACGTAGACTGAGTAGGCGAAGAAACGATGACTCGACAGGAAAAAAAAAAAATCATCATTCCCGCCTTTTTCTTTCCGTAAAATATTAATGTCACTATATATGTTAGCTATCTGCGTGTAGTACATGATTCTTGATGAATAACGTAGCCCAAATAGCGTAAAGTTGGAATTAGCGGAGAAAGCTTTCTCCGCTAATTCCAACTCTAGAGGTTCGGGTGTAAGCGATACCTCATTGTGTGTTTCACGATCTTACGACCCTTTTGTATATTTCTTTTCTTATTCTATCCTCGTATATACGTTTTTCCGTTGGAAATATCACTCGAGGGGGATATGGTATCCTCAACTTGACGCGGCGAAGATTTGGAAGGAACGAAAGAACTCGAAATATGCTCACGGGCATCGTTAGTGAGAGAAAGAGAGAGAGAGAGAGAGAGAAAGAGAGATAGCATGACTTTGCTTTTGAGGCTCTCGAACAATATTGCACCCTTATGTAGAGACTACTCGATGCACCTGTGACCCTCACGCACCTGCTAACCTGCTGAAAATTCGATTCTCTCTCTTTCTCTCTCTCTCTCTCTTTTCGTCTAACTCCCATACGTATATATACGTGGACCCTCGGAAAAAATTCGAAGGCTTGAGAAAAAAAAAAGGTTCGAGATACCTACAGCCCTTAGCACTATGGGAAATTGAACGCTAAATTGCAATTGATGCACTATACAGGAAAGTATTAGCAAAATTATCGATTGAAAACTGTTTGGAATTTTCACTGAATTATCCCAATTTTCAAAAAGTCACAATTTCAGTTTTTTTTTTTTTCAAAGAACAATCCATGTAGTTTAAAAATTAGTCTTGTTGCGAGAACGAGTAAAATCGATAAATCTTTCGATCGATTGATGCAACGGAAATTTAAAACCCTCAAATTGGTTGATCTCTTTTTAAAAAATCGTCCATATTTGCATCGATAAATCGACGAAATTTCGATGCGATCAACGAATACTGAACTAGGCAGCCTAAATAATAAATCTTTTCTCCAATTTTAAAAATCTCATTTCACCGTTCGTCGATCGTTAATCATCATTCCTATTTATTATTTTATTTTTTATTCGTGAGCCATATTGACACGTGTATCCGAAAGAAAGATGGGGAAAACGATCGGAGCGTGCAAAACACAAACTACAGCTGATAAAATACTTTGAGTCGTGTATGTATATATATATATATATATACATTTGCGTGTATAATTTAAATTATAATCGTGATCATGGGCGTGCCGCGATGGAATTGCCGCATATTGGCGGTGTTCAAATTGAACGAGTAAAATGTGCTAGCTCACCATCAGTTTGACTTTTATTGCCTGGGCATTTCCGGATCGGCTTTGCCCCGACGATCGCGCACACCCCGATCATTCTCTCTCTCTCTCTCTCTTTCTCTCCTATCTGGCCCGCATATCAACGCCTCAATTAACCAACGTGCTCTCGAGCTTTTCGTTTTTACTCTCTCTCTCTCTCTCTCTCTCTCTCTCTCTCTCTCTCTCTCTCTCTCTCTCTCTCTCTCTCTCTCTCTCTCTCTCTCTCTCTCTCTCTCTCTCTCTCTCTCTCTCTCTCTCTCTCTCTCTCTCTCTCTCTCTCTCTCTCTCTCTGTTTGCTCCAGCAGCGTTACGAAATAATAATTGCCTGCGCTTGAGCGTTATGAAACGGGGCTAAGGATTGGGCAGTCGTGTATGGATAATGGGAATGCATAAATGCATTTGGAAGGAAAAAAAATATACATATATGAAGGGAGAAGCGCAACTGTGCTCGAGCACGCGTGTCCCCGCTCTGTACTGACCGGGTGAAAATTCGTTTTATAGATACGTAACACATATACACACAAACACGTTATTTAGGCTCGAGTTTATATACCTTGACTTTCTCACCCTATATATTATGCCTGCGCGATAAGTTCAGGTTTCACGGTATTTCCGCGATAGCGTTTCTCGTCAGGACACGGGAATTAAGGCTCTTTATACCGCGACGACGCACGGGTGCACGATCCGATCGCAGTGTGATGTGTACGGGAGTGCACCTGTGCATTCGCGTATTATACAAGCGGTATAAGCTTTATGAGGATACGCTAGCAATAAAAAAAAGTAATTCGAAGTTCAAGCTCATCCAACGACCAGTTTTACATAGATAATATCCCGAAGGATCTCGACGTTATTTCTTTCTGGATAATTTATTTTTCACACTCTGCTATGATTATATTTTTGATGATTGCAAATAATTGCATCGACTTTGACCTAAAGCTCGAGGCGAATTGTTTTAAATTGTCTTATTTTCCGAGAAAAAAGTTCCGGCTTGAAAGAAAAAAACAGAGAAGTTAGAGATACTTTTTCTCAAAATTGACAAACGAGCTTAATACATCATTAGGTTTTCGAAAAAAATCCCGAAAATTCGAAGTACGAATTGTTCTTTGGTTGCTTCAATGATCAAGCTCAATTTTACGATTTTCTCGAGGCAATTACAAGTTTTTTTTTTTTTCCTAATTCAATTATTTATCGAAATTTTTTCAAAATCTAGAAAACTTGTAAAATTTTTCTGTATACATTATCACGACATATATTCACATATAATATCCCAGTGCGTTTCGTTTATTGGAAATAAAGACACGAAACGCCCACTCTCTCGCCTTCATCGACACAAAAAGTTTCAATTTCATATATATATATATATATAATAGCATTTAACTCAAGTGTAAACATGAACTCATAAATATAATTTAAAAAATGATACAATGATAATGTAATTGAAGCTCCCACGTGGAAATCATTGCGAAGAAATATTAAAAGACCAAACAGCGGCATTCTTCCTCTTATTAAATTTCGAAAGTTTTTTCATATCATCGCGGGTGAATGAGAGACAGATAAGATGAAGAAGAAAAAAAAAAAATATTCAAATGCTTACACGACCATTTCCGAATCATCAGGGTCATCTCTCGTAATTTATTTTCATCTATTTTTTTTCTATAAAAATAGAAATTTCACCAAAAGTGCCCGCAATGGATGAAGAGTAAAAAAGAAACAAAATAAGAGAGTCTCGCGTCTGCCGAAGTTAAAAAAATCAAAAGTAATAAAATGCCATATCATACTCGCGTGGCTAAGACCTTCGTCAAAACGTTTTTTTTTTTTTTTTTCGGAATCATCACTCGCGATCATCGCTAACTCGTACAGTCTGTTATACATTTTTTTTACTCCGTATAATGCAATGAAAATGTTCATAAATACGTTTGGAAATTTATTGACGTCGCTCGTCTAATATTTTTTATCAAATTATGAATAGGGTATAAGCGCTTGTTACGCAAAACGATTGCGTTTCATATATGATATGTACGCACGAACATTTCATACAATCGTCTCGGATTTGTTATAGCTCTTGTGTGTGCGTGTGTGTGTGTAATATTTCGACATAGTTTGTGCATGTATATAGAGTAAAATCGTGAAGGCCACACGTGCTTGCTTCGTCATGCCTAATTAAGACTCTCGTAATTACTCCACGAGACGCGATAAGTCGTGATAAAGGGAAATTCTGTTATACTCCCGAACGTCGACTCGAGCTTTTTACAATGCCGAATGGCACTTGTTATACCATCTGGTTAACACTGCTTCCTTTAGAATTTTTCTAGAGCATTCTCTCTCTCTCTCTCTCTCTCTCTCTCTCTCTCTCCCTCTCTCGTCAATAATACACGTAAATGCCGAATTCACAAATTTTCGATCTTTCAAGACGATCGAGCAATTGGCCTCGTAATAATTTTTTCTTACCGTACTTTATTCATTATCGCGCCGTAAAAATACGAAAATTTTGTAAAAACGTTATTAATATGAACGGGAAACTTGCGAAGCCAACGAGAGGCCTGATATAGCTCGAGGATAAACGGAGACACTTGACACTTGCAGGTCATGTGTGTTTTTTTTTCCTCGATACATTGATAATCGATTGACAAAAAGGCACTCCGATAATACATATAAATACCCTTGCCAAAATTCACGAACCGAAAAATAACACTCAAACCGATGACTTTGCTTTCTATCAACGAGGTTACAACTTCCGGTCTCTTCGTAATTATCATCGAGTCAATGGACTCCTCGACTAAAAATTAAAATCGTTCACTTTTTACGTATAGCCTCCGGGATTGCTTCGATTTATTATTGATATTCGGATTTAAAAAAAAATGATAATATTAATTTATTTTTATCAATTCCGATATAGCATATGTAGTGCGATTAGGACGATCGCGGCGACTCCGAGGATGAAAGTCTGAAGCATTTCGAACTCGATAGGAGAGTCGTTTACGAGTCGTTCACTTTTGAGTCATTCACGACTGAGAGTGAATGTAGCGACTCTCTTACCGAGCTTAAGAAAAAAAAAGAGAGGAGGGGGTTACAGGATCATGAGAGTATATATATATATATATATATATATATATACTATAATATACACACGCCCACGGGACGCGGAGATTTTGCTGATTTTTTTTTTTTTTTGAGAAAAAAACAATCAATTTACGTTACGAAGAACAGATGGATTTGCAACGACTGTATAATGCCTAACATTAAGGTGAATGTCCCGAATTGTGACTACCTAAGCCCCGCTCTTCATTAACAGAGGGAAATCTTTATTTAAATTTGTCTAAGGGTCGAAAATATTAGTAATATTATTAGAAAGCGCGGAATATCAGCTAACGGAAGCTCACCTTATTTTTGTTATTCTTTTGATTATTTAATTAATATATTTCAAGTATGCGTACTCATTCAAATGGCCCCCAATAGTGTCCTACTCGTTCGATAAACGTCCCTTTTACTGTCCTATTCAAGTCCCGAACGGTGATCTACATACCCTTTTATTTTATCCTTTTATCCCCTTTCATTTGATCTATATACCGGTTATTTTAAAAAATATATGTACAATCATGAAACGGCTCTTACGTAAAATCAGGCAATTCACAAATAAATTCTTTCTGTACAGTAGACTGAAAATAGACTGAAAATAGACTGAACCAACACTACTCAGTACACAGTCATAATTCCGGGCATTCATTTCTTTTAATTTTTTCTTAATTTTGAAAAGCAAATTTGTGTTTGAACTTTAAAAATTTGAAAAATTCAAGATCTTAATTGTCATTGGAACGTCCACGTAAAATTTGCTCGCAGCATCCCTAAGAAAATTGAATAAAAGTTGGGAAAAAAAAATTTCTCTTTTTCATCGATCATTGACAGTTTAAAAATAATTTAACGCATCTATACTATCATTAACAATGAAACGAATGAATTTATCATTAGAACGATCGATTTTTGATTTATTAAAAGATTTACGATTTTTTGCTCCTTTTTTCTTCGATTTCACTGATCTTTTTTTTCCCCCTATACTAATCGTTGCGCGGCTAATTCGCATTTTCTCTTACACCCTCCCCCATCGATTAAACCGTGCGTAGAAAATATCATCCTAAAAAAAGTAAAGAAATCTTTACTCGAGCCGTTTAGTTCGATCTTTTTCCACAAGATCGTCCTAAAGTAAAAGATCCATGACGTTCAAATTTCCGCGAGTACCTTAAACTGTAGAAGAGAGATGGAGAACTAGAGGGAGATTGATAGAAAGAGAGAGAAATAGAGAGAGAGAGAGAGAGAGAGAGAGAGAGAGAGAGAGAGAGAGAGATGGCGATAAAAGAGCGACACCGCAGCCGGCGTCGTGACGCCACGTACTACATACGCGAGCGTACATACTGTACATACTTTGAGAGAAAAAGAGCAAGAGAGAGAGAGAGATAGGGTACGTACACGTAGGAGTCGCGACAGCGCGGCGTCGGCGGTAGAGATCGTGAGAGGTCCGATCTCGCGGGTATATCTGTGCGCAAACACGAGAGAGGATCAAAAAGAGAGAGAGAGAGAGGGAACGTCTACGTCGCCACCACGTCGCGGCACAGCTGGTGACCGTCGCCTGGGCTCGCTCGCCCACTCGCGAATCCTCATACACACACACACACACACACACACACACAGTCATGCAATTCCTCACTCAATTCTATACATCCCTTTTTTTCCTTCTGTTGATGCCGCTATACATGAATATATATAATACACATGTATATTCCGTAACAGTGGTATATTTTTATATATACAAGCATGTAAGTGCCAGCACGCGCTCACGAAAAGAACACATCGAACAGAAACCCGCACACGAGGAAATAATATTCGAGCTCATCGATCTCTCTCGCTCTCTCTCTCTCTCTCTCTCTCTCTCTCTCTCTCTCTCTCTCTCTCTCTCTCTCTCTCTCTCTCTTTCTCTCTCTCTCTCTCTCTACAGACATATATATCGATGGACCAATGTCAAAGGGGCGCATCGCTTATGTATAAGCATATAGCTTATACGCCGCTATGGAATTTAATCATCGATATATTATAGTGTATAAATCGGGAGAGGAAATCATACGGCCCGACTTTGCGACTTCGTTCCTCAAAACCGCGAGTCGGTTTCGCGTATACGCGATAGTGCGTCCGCGAGACTCTAAAAGTTTGCGCGGATAGAGAAGTGCAAATGGCGCGGGATGGCGCTAACCAGATGGCCGGAGCTCGTGCTGCGAATATTATCCGAGTCTTTTTATACGTATATAATATATATACGTATGCTATGGTACCGGCGTACAGACACCCACGCACACACACACACACACACACACACACACACACATACATGAGACCATTTTATGATAATCGCGATGTGTATACCATCGCATCTGTACAGAGGTGCTCATGTACCTTTTGTATACGATCAACTTCCGCTTTCGCGTCATTCTTCTTTTCGTTTTTTCATCATCTCCGAAGTTTCGAGGATACTTTCTTCCCTTTCGGTGTGCCACGGTTCGGCAAACGCTGGTGAAGAGGTCTTTTTGTTAATCAAATTTCAGGCTCTCCCTCGATTCCATCTTATTTTCGTAATGATTTTATCATTTTTTTTTTTTTTTTCGACGCTCATTTGTAAACGTATTTCATGGTTAAATGTTTGCTTTATCATCGAGATTTTCGCGCGAGATCGAGCTCCTTATTCAGATGCGTGGCATGAATTTTTATAGCACGGGTAAAATAATTTGATGAGCGCGAAACGAGCGAAGCGAAAACCGTGGAGAATCAACAAATTTCACGGGTATTTATCGCGATTTTTGTAATTCGTAAACATACGACGGCAATATTATTATTATTATTATTATTGTGATTTTCATCATTGTTATTACTGTTGATAAATTTTTAAGCTCGCGAAAAAATCAGTTTTAATTGATTATTGTTTTTTTTTTTTAATTTATATATTTATTTTTCGAGATGAATTCTCGACACGAATGAAAGTGCTTGAGCCGCATGGTCGATACGAAAAGCAACGGAAAAATAATTCGGTAGACGAGAATTAGTCAACGAGGTCGAACACGTGACTCATGAGCATTCCCGAGCACTTTTGGCACCGTATAATCTTTTGGAGAAACTTTATTCATATATATTCAAGACACCCACGTTCCAATAACGTATATATATATATGCGTCAGACATTTTTGGTGGCATCGTTGTCAATCGTCGCGTAGGTGTGCGGATTAGGCTATTCATATATATAACACGCATTCCCCGTGACAAACACCAGCGGCACTCATTACTATTACAATATTCGCGAGACTCGTGAATTATCTTGCTCAACAAATGGACCTCTCTCTCTCTCTCTCTCTCTCTCTCTCTCTCTCTCTCTCTCTCTCTCTCTCTCTCTCTCTCTTATATCACACGTGTGCAATATCGCTCTAAACGACTGAAAAATCTTTAAAGAGGTTCGATTCGTCATCTAATCTCGTGAAATCCCGCCAGAGAACTCGCGGTTTATATTATATTTTTTATTTTCGATCGCGAGAACCCGTATGTGCCACATATTGGATTAATCGACACATCTGGTGAAGAAGCGAACGAGATAGAGAGGAGAAAGAGATTTGAGAGATCAGACCTGACGTGTATAATATCGATCGAGAGATGTTGCAAAATCTACACGTGGAAGATGAAACGTATACACAATTGTATGCATATATATAATACACATCATCGTAAATTCTCGAAGCAAGGCTTTTCGTTCACTCTATACCGTTGAAATTACGAGCACACGAGGTTTGTAGTTTATAAAAAAAAAAAAAAGAAGAAAAAGAAAGAGGAAAATATGCCATCGTTTGCTCAGCGTTTGCACAGATGTCCAATGCTATTTTCACGACTCCCCCCCCCCCCCCCTCGCTCTCTCTCTCTCTCCCTTTCTTACATCCCCTCGTGTCGAGAAACAGAGGGGATCTTTTGAATCACAATTCTTTGAGCTCTCTGAAAAACAACGCCATCTCTCATGCAAAAACAATAAGACCGTAACAAACAAAAATATTATTCAAATGAATTTTCGTTAATTTGGCCATGGACGATTGAAAATCGATTCGATTAAAATCGAGTAATTTGTGTTTGGGATGAAATATATCATTCGTTTAAATGTACGAAATATATTTGAGTAAAATTTAACGAAATTTTTTTGTTTTTTTTTTTTCAAAAATTTTGCTATTTGTAGATTGTTTGTTTTGTTTCGATCGATCGATCAAATTTTACGGAGCACTATATATAAGCTCTTCGATCTCGCGTCACGCGCTACGAGATTACGATTAGATCGTTTATTATTATGTACAAGAGAGAGGTCTCCATGACGTTGGCTAACTTTTTTTGCGATTCGATAATTCCCCCGTTTTATCGCGAAACCCGCGATAAATTGCATTCCTCAATGAAACGCAACTCGACTGGCGAATTAACCGTTATTATACGTATATACGTTATACAGTTGCGGCGACAAATTCTGCGCGCCGTTGTCGATAACAAAGTTCGGTGCAAACGCACTTAACCGCGTGTACATCGTGTCGTATACACATTTTAGATTTGCCATTTTTAGCGCGCGAATCTTCCGAATCCCTCAATGAAACTCTCCGAAGCGATAACCCTCATTTTTTTTTTTTGTTGTTCTTTCAATTCTCATTTAACCCCGACATATTTGCGTATCACGTGAAATTCTTCAACGAGTAGTTCATCGGGTTTTTATTTTGCTTGTACAGTTCATTGCAAAAATTACTATACCGCGCACTGTTATCCTCCTCCGTTGCACGAACACACAGCCACACTCGGAGGGAGGCGAGGGGGGGGGGGGGGGGGTCGCTTTAGGTTTTTCTTCAAACGTTTCCACCTCTCTCACCCTACATCTCGCTGCTCCGAAACTCCGAGTGACAGCTCTTTGCGCGAGATATATTTACAGAATGGTGCATGCTGCGTTTTATCGGCGAACGAGCACGATATATTATACGCACGCGAGATCGATCTTTCCTAGCGTCTCTCTCGGTGGCGCCTGTCGCTGACCTCGAGGACCTCGACGGAGAGCAAAACGCGAATCACGATCAGACGATTCCATCGTGTTTCGCACACGCATATATATACTCGTCTCGTAACTGCTGTCACCGCGATACATTTTCCTTTTTCGTTCTATCTGCGTCTCGTTAATTCGAAAATTCGAAAAATATCTATCGATAATGATTGGTGATGGTTGAATTAAAAAAAAAAAAAAAGAAAATGAAACAAAATTGTCATTGAAATTTTACCATTTAAGGTTGTTGTGACGATACTTCAAAATGATGCCATGCAGACCAAATTTTTCCACAATGTATATAATCCTTTTGCCAACATTCCTGTAAAACTTGGGTACGATTCACAGTACCGTTTTTGAGAAAAAAATTCGGAAAGTTAATGTGTTTCGTAGCTCTACTGCACCTATGATATATAAATTCTTCCAATTTCTTCAGTATTTACGTAATATCTGACAAAAAAAATGGTGCCAATGAGCTGGAAAATATTAATATTTTTTAAGAGACATTACCTGGATATTCTGTAAAAATTTCAGAATTTTTGACAGTACCGTTTTTAGAATATTTATAATGAAAGAGAAAAAGGACCCGCTCGCCCGTGAGCGGCGCAACATTGTATCGTCGATGCATGCCCCGCGCTCACCGCGCACCGCCCTCGCTCTACCCCCTGACTGAGTAACCAGCACAACAACCTTAAGGAATCGCGTTGATCGGTCGAGGCTTCAAGTGTAAATTTATGCGAACGAACATGAGGAAAGAAATTACAGTAAAATTAACGTATTTTGTATGAATAATTCATCAACGTCACTTTTATTTCGTTGACTTGTTCAAGGATTAAAAATTAAATCATAGCTTCAATTAGAAAAAAAAAAAAAGAAAAAAGAATTGAAAAATTGATAAAGTGGCCCCACTATCATTAAACCCGAGGAAATTTATCGAGTGTAAAAGCCCCTATGTCACACTTAATCGTAAACACTTATGACTATCATGAAAGAAACATGGCTGTATGAGCATGAAATGAAAATGGTGCAAGGATCGTGAGAAAATGATTTTCATTCAGGATATAACTGATGAGGCGAATAGTAGTAGTACATGGAAACGATTATCGAGTTCGCTTGTATATACACACACACACACACACACACATATATATATATATATATATATATATATATATGTGTGTGTGTGCGTGTGTACGAGAGAAACGAGACGAGTGCAGCAGATGGCTGATAATGCGGTTATACGATGGATTTATCCTCGATGGTTGGCCCCCTTCTCGGTTATCTCCCGAGAAACTCGATAACACGACCAAGCTGTTTGTACCTTCAGCGAAAGATTCACCTCTGGTATAGCGTGAGAGCGAGAGAGAGAGAGAGAGAGAGAGAGAGACCAGGATAGAAACGAAACATGTGAGTCTCTTTTTTTGAGTTTTTCTCTCGCGAAAGAACCAGGTGTTCCGTAGAACGTTATCTTTGCGCCTCTCTAACACTTGCACAATCGAGATGCACAAGGTATAGCGTGTGAGGTCCATGAAAAGCCTTCGGCGCGTTTATTCGCGTCAGGCATACCGGATCTCCTCCACAATCCCTCTCGGTTTTTCTCCACCCGCGCGATCTCACGAACGAACCAGGTGGTGTCTTCCCAAACCGTACTTTTTTCTTATCTCTTGTCTCTACGTTCTGCACCACTCACTTTCTCTGTCTCTCTCTCTCTCTCTCTCTCTCTCTCTCTCTCTCTCTCTCTTCTCTCTCTCTCTCTCTCTCTCTCTCTCTCTCTCTCTCCTTAACAGAGGAGAAAATGTGGAAGAAGGGTGGTTGCTTATCGGACGAGTTTTTCTCGATCTTTTCCTATTGGAATTGGGACTGGAAAAACGTTGGAAGCGTGGATAGACGCGATACACTTGTTGTACCATATATATGCTTCACACACACGATTATAAATCCTCTAGTCGTAACAAACCCAGCGAGAGTGAGAATTGCAAAATTGTTGGTACACCATATTATACGATCTATAACCAACAACCTGCACAAAATTCATGTATGTATATGCCCTATACATCGGATCTGCATGCACGGCGATATAATTTATCAATATTTACGAGTAGATAAGAGACACAAACCTTGTGTTGGTATTTATGTTGGCTCGTTTCTTTTTTTTTTTTTTTTTTTTTACTTTACTAAGCACATTCTCGATATCTCGGCGGCGTTACCTCTCGTCGTTTTTCACCGCACCATCACGAGACACGCGGTCTTTCCTCGATTTCGTATCTGATTCAACACACAAACACGACACACACACACACACACACACATAAACGCGCGCGCGCACAAACACACATGCATGATTAATGTGCGAACATAGATGCTCACCGGGTTTCTACTATATATAGATATTATTAGTACATGTCTGAGCTACTATATACGCGATCTATTACCAACTTGATAATCTCACGTGTCTGTTCCTCTCCATCTCACTCCCTTTCATTCGCAGATTAATCGTCATGGAAACGATTAATCTGAGAAAAATAAATTAATACGCTCTTGTATAAATAAATGACTGCGCTATCGTCATTAACCGTCAAGTCATATATATATACACGTATATCGATGGCTGGGAATCTCCGCTGAGTAAGCGGATCGAGCTATGGGTGCAAGGATATCGTCTTCTCCGGTGTATTGTATATACACAGTGTACATATTTTTATATAGTTATATATATATATATATATATATGTACAAATATACATATATGTATTGGTAATTAACACTATATACGAGCAATCTCGTATTAATTGTCAGTGAGAACTCGTGGTGGATCTCATCTTACACAGTCGATGCATCAAGCCTCTGTTCAACATCGGTATACCTGACGATAACGTGTATTATGATTTTTACGAAACAGACAAACGATTCAAAATAATTATTCATGATATTATTTTCGTCAAATTGATGTAAAATATGATTTTCGGTAAATGTTCAGAATCACGGCTCGACCCCAAAATGCGTTGTAATTTTTTTTTTTAACGATTACAACGATATTAGAAACGATATAAATAACAATTTTAAGGTGAGGGAGACCCACTTTTCCAAAAAAAAAAAAATAAAATTCTCGACAATTTACCTGATTTTCGAATGAAACTCAAATGAATGGTATTTTTTGGTCTTAAAAAAAAAAAGATGCCGAAAATCAAGATTTACGATCGGTTGTATAGTTGTCCGGTACGTAACTATATATAACGCGGAGTATAACGATCGACGATAACTCGTGCTCGGGTGTCCGGGTATAGAAAGAGCGAACGATGAAAGACCTCTCTCGCGAGAGTTCACTCGTTGGAAGGAAACGATGGCGTCGCGGCGCCGAACCACACACACACACACACACACACATACACACAATCAACATCGTCGGAAAATTGTGTTTGCATCGAGAATGGCGCCTGGACGTTCGAGACGCAACAGCATCTCTGTTAAGCTTCCTCACATACACAAATATAGAATTTAACGTAGAGATGCTGATGGTTCTCTCTCGTTGAACTGCATTACGCTGCTGATGTAATGACGCTTGCGTGCATCCACCCTTAAGATCTCTCTCTCTCTCTCTCTCGCTCTCTCTCTCCTCTCTCTCTCTCTCTCTCTCTCTCTCTCTCTCTCTCTCTCTCTCTCTCTCTCTCTCTCTCTCGTGTTTTCGATCTATCCATTTTACTTTGCTCTTATTTCTCTCTTATCCCACTCTTCCTCTCGTACCACGCGCGCTCAAGATAGCCGACGTAATCGAATTTACTATGGCGGGCAGTTTATCGCATGCGCGAGCGCGAGGAACAATGCGACGACGACGCCATACACTCGATAAGAGAATGCGATTGTCGTTGCTATATATGAGAAAGGGAAGAAATAGAATGAAAGCGACGGAAAGAGAAGCTTCTCAAAAGCTGCATTCGCATCTCGCGCTGTCGCTTCTCAAAAGTCAAGTGTAATGCGTTGAGCTCCTGTAGTTGCGTCCTATATTGGATTTGAATTACATGAACTTTTCTCTTTTTTTTTTTACTACGAAACTCGGTAACGATTCACACCGATTCGACGACTGATCGTAAAATCTTTGGGGTCTTCCCGCGAGTCGTTGGTCGATACATTGATAAGATATCGCGAGAAACTGACCAATCCCGCTTTGCCGGAAAATATTCGATCGGAGAAATCCGCAATGGGAATTGGAATACAAATTCGTCCCATATATCGTTCCCTCCACAGTTAAACCGTTTCTCATCGTTGTCTCGCATCGGCGAGCATACAAGTAGCGAATTGCATTTTATGTATATATATGCACCACCCGCGACTCCCTGGAAAAGCAATAAAAGGAGCGAAGACGACGACCGAGACGAGAGGAGAAGGAGATCTTGACTGGCGCCAGTGCCATGTGGCTCGGCGCGACTCGCGTCGGGTCTCGATCTTCTCTCAGTCGCGCGATATCGTTTACTCTGTCTCATTGCTTTTTCTTCATCTTCGCTGATGCTGTTCGATACTCTCGTTCCTCGTGACTCTAGTCTCGAAGCGGGAGACAAAAAGAGAGAGAGAGGGAGAGAGAGAAAGAGAGAGAAGCAAATACAGAAACGTAGCGCGAAAAAAATGTCTCGGGATTAATGGATGAACGAGCAGTCGAAGAGATCGAGATGAGAGAAAGCAAGAAGGTTGGTGAGAATGAGGGAATAAGGAGAGAAAGAGCTGATCACCTATCTATCTATCTTTATATATACGCATATCGATTGCTGCCAAACAAAAGGGCGTAATCCATACGATTCAACATCTGAGTTGGATCTTTCGATTATCCCCTTGTGTTTGTAAGATATCGATATATAACAAAACACGTTACACAGGAGGTATACCCGGGCAATCCTGTAATCGAGCGAAACCTGAAGCTCCGCGGAGGTACGCCATATACGTCCTCCGTTGTCTCGTTGTCATCGAGACTCTCCCCGGAGCCAGGTATAGAGCCAACTCTTCGCGATAAATTATTGTCACCGACTATCGATCAGGCCAGGCATCGGCTATCAAAACGCGCGCGGGGCCAATTATTTATCCGTTCCTCGTCGTGCACACAAGCCGCGGTATTCGCCACACATTCGAGAGCTCCTGAACTCGATCCTCCTTGAGACATGACATACTTGCTCTCTCCTGTGGCGCAAAAATTCAAAATAGTGAAATAAAAATTACAAAAGATTCACGTGATGAATAAGCGTGTGCTGTTGTATAGAAGAAAAAAAAATGTCTATATATACTTTGATAATTTGAGAGGCCTATCGAGAGGCGAAACTTTGGGTGTATAGGGCTAATATAATTGGCTCCTCGAGCGAGAGAGCGAGAGAAGAAACGTTACGGGGACGAAAAGCGGCTGCATGGAATTCTCGAGGGCGCAATATTCGCCAACTTGGCCCGAACTCGTTCGAATATATGTGCACGGGCGGCGAGAGACTATAAGCCGTGAAGAATGTCAGGGCGAGCAAGGGAGTGAGAGGAGAAATCAGAGGATAGCGTGTAACAGCAGGAGTTTGCGAGAAGGAAGAGTCTCCAAGCGAGGAGATGAGAAGCTATCCAAGAGCAGAAGGAGAAGATACCAGCGTGTATATATGTTAAGTTTGGTGCTCTGATGCACGAGCTGCACAGCAGCGAAAGGATTTTTCACCCCCCCCCCCCTCCCCCCCGGGTGGGCCCATCGGTAGGCATTTCACGCGATAAAAACCGGTAGCTCTTTAACATCCGTTCTTCTCTTTCCTCTTCATCTTACCATCAGCCTCCCTCTCGTTCCCTTCCAAGCCTATCTTCAGACTTTTTATTCTTCGTCGTTCAACATCGCCTTCTTCTTCTTCTTTTTCTTCTTCTTCTTCTTCTTCTTCTTCTTATTCCGTACTTCGACCGCTCACCAGCCGCGCACGCTGGAAAGCCCACCATTTACCATCCTCGTCTCGTTCATCCTCTTATTCCTTCGCCTCTTCATTCCCTCTCCTGACTGTGAACGATGCAGCAGCGCTTTACAGTTATTACCTATTAAACGTGTAATTACCGGGTGCGTTTGCGAAGTTTGACTGACGTCGATGTACATGTACATATACCACAAAGTCCCCGTAACGCGCTCTAGCCCACCTTGGAACTCATCTTTGACTTCCAACCTAATGTTCTTTCTTCCCCCCCCCTTTTCCTCTGTTGCAGGCAGTGTAATGGCGGAAAATTCCGAGAGAGACGCTGGTTTCTGCAGCGGTGGAGACGAGGATGACAATATGTCGGGTCTGCACTCGCCAAGCGCATCGGAGGACAGCGTCGAGGTACAAGTGACCCCGATATCATTGAGAAACAAGCGAAAACTGGCCGAACCACGAAAGATTCAAGAGCCAAACATGGCACCACTGAAGAAACGAAGATTCGAGCATATCGAGAGATCAACAGCGGCGAGTCCTGCGTTGAAGAGCATGGATATGGCTTTGGTGCAGGACGAAGAGTCAAGACCAGCTGGTTCACCCTCGCCGAGTCCTTTTCGTCCATGGAGCAGTCCAGCGACAACCAAGGCTAACGCTTGCAACAGTAGCAACAACAGCAACAACAAGACGAATGAAAATTCCGAATGGAAAATTCCAGTGGATCGGGAAGAGCCCCAGGAGTGCCGCAGCAGGCTCGATAAACAAGATCCGGAGATGCTGAGGCGACACGATGAGAATCGATGGATCGAGGAGGAGAACAAGAGACGCGAGGAAGAAACAAGAAGAAGATACGAAGCGAGAATTCAGGAGGAAGTTATGACGAGGCTTCAAGAATCCAACAATCGTCATCATCATCATCATCATCATCATCATCATCATCAACATCGTTCTCAGCAACAACGACCACTTTCACCAAGCTCACCCCAACTTCTGGCAACCTCGACGCGTTCCTCCTCGGTTCATTCGGCCGGCTCGACATGTCAGAGACGCGAGAATCGAACGACGCCGAGATTCGAGATTGTGCAACCAACGAGCCTTGATATTTTAGCACAAACGAGACTGCAGGATGAGCCACTGTCTCTGGTTCTCCGAGGAGAGAGTCCTCGAGTACCTGAACATCCGGGTGTCAATGGTTCCTACGAGAGATCATCTACCGGAAGTTACAATACCGAATCGCTTCATTCATTGCCTCGGAATGATCATTGTATCTCGAGCAACGATCATCCCAGGCATCAGGCCAATTCCGGACAAACGGAGGCCCAGCAGCAGCAGCAGCAGCAGCAGCGAAACTACAAGAACATGACGCGCGAGAGAAGAATCGAGGCGAATGCAAGAGAACGAACGAGAGTGCACACGATTAGCGCGGCTTTCGACACACTGAGACGCGCCGTGCCTGCATACTCGAACAATCAGAAACTCTCGAAGCTCTCGGTGCTTAGGATTGCCTGTAGTTACATAATGACGCTGAGTAATATTGCCAATACACCGGAGGGCGAGCCAACGACGAGCGCCTCATTGGGTGCCTGCGTCGATCTCGTTTCACGGACGATACAGACCGAGGGAAAGCTACGAAAGAAGAAGGACGAATGAGGAATAAACGAAGGCTGACTTTTTGTGGGTCATCGAGAGACCTGGTGATTTTTTTTTTTTTTTCTATTATTTTTCATGCTCCGCGGTCGATCCGCAGAGCGAGTCTACGAGAATCATCGTGATGCCTTCAACGATGATGCTGTTGGAACTTTATTCGATACACGGAACTGGCGTCCGGTAGTCGTATTGTTTATTCGGACCTTTTTTTTCCTTCCCCGGGGAAAAAAAAATAGCTTAGATCCTCTGCAGATCGAATTTAGATCTACGTAGATCAAATTGAGATCTGCATGGATCAAATTTAAACCGACGTAGATCTGCGATTTTTCAAATTTCATATCTACGTAGATCTACGGTTTTTCAAAATTCACATCCACGTAGATCAGATTTCATATAAAAAAATAACCACGGTGATCTAAATTGGATCTACGCAGATGTAAATGATTTTTTTTCCCTCGGGTATTCCTTCCGATAAAGCGGGTCAGGAAATGGGAGGTCCTGTATTTTGGGTAAATATGATGAATTATTCAAATCGACAACTCGCTAATTCTCGCGATCAGCTTACATATACATACACACACACACGCACACATATATGTGGGTGTTGATATTCTGTCGTTGCTCAATGCTGTGCTCTTCGCGAATCTAGACAATTATCATTTTTTTTTTTCATTCAAGCTATCAATTACTCTGGATATTGATAGAACAAGAAGAAAAGTATCGAGAGAAGAAATGTGTTTTTTTTTTTTGACGATATGAAATTTCTAGAGTTTGTACATACAGGGATATGAGTGCAGTGCGGTTAGAAAATATGGATACGAATGAAAAAGAATCTTCCTTCGACTATGACAATAAAACAATCGATTCTTCGATGCATCGGGATATATCGAGAACCAATCGATATATCGTAATAGATCGCGTGATATCGAAATACAACGATATATTGAGATGTCGAAGTATCGAAATATCGATGCAGCGATGTATCGAAATATCGATATATAGAAATATCGAAGTACATCGATAACCATTCGAATGTAAATGCTACCACAACGTGTGTTTCTCTTCATTGAATATTATAAACCGTGTAAAGGGCGCTACTGTAAACGCACATTCATGCATGCGTTTATCGATAATTTACACGAGAATAAAAAATAAAAAATCGTAATGCTTCCGGCCATTGGCCGACTGAATGCCAAGTACAAAAAAAATCCTGCTCGCTCCTCCTTTATGTTTGCGCACGCGCTTACGTTTCTGCCGCTTATACGATCGAGCCTTGCAGCTCTTGTGTATAAAATTGAAAAAAAAGGGAAAAAAAAACAATACCACGTAATGATAAAGTATATTTGAGAAAAATATGAAGTTACGAAAGATCGAGTCGAATGAGCGTGAACGAAGAGTGAGAAGGAAAAAATGATGAAAACAAACGCTCCATTTACTTTAATTCGCCATTATTATTGTAACGACGAGTATAATATTAATAGTTACGACGAAGAATTACGACAGATACAAATATATTAAAACATTATTATTATTATTATTATTATTATTATTATTATTATTATTATTATTATTGTGATTATTGTATAAAAAAAAGAATGGAGAAAGAGATTGACGCTCGAATCTCGGACTCGATGTCCTGCATGTACCTTTTTACGAGACAGGGTGACAAAAAAAAAGCACCTTGACTCGATCGTTCAACATTTGATTCATCTTTGAATTTGTCAAAGTTCGAAATAAAAAAAATTAAAGTGAATCTAAAGGAGATGTCTAGTTTTTGTGATTTTCGAGTTTTTTTTTAATTTCGTTCCTTCCAACAACAGTGTTCAATATCCATGATAAGGAAGAAGGGGGGGGGGCAATGAACTCATTAAAAGGTGAGAACAAAACACCAGGCCTCAACGCTTGATTTTAATACGAAGCTCCAACGAAATTATAGGTAAGTGTGTGTAAATTTACTCAAGTGGGACTCCATACATATATACATACATATATAATATATACAGTAGAACCTCGATTATCCGAACTCCCACTATCCGAACCCTCCGTTATCCGAACGTATACTTGCTTTATCCGAACGTTCTATTATCCGAACCATGGCGCGATATTTTTTTTTCTTACAATAAAAATGCCTTTTTTAAAATTTGTTTTTCGTTCGAAATGCTGATTGTCCGATGTTTTCGACGTTCGCTCGACAGAAGTACTCTCAAACGAAAAAAAAACGAGCTTCGTTATGCTCGAAGACAAATTAATTTCGCAAGGGGTCATTAAGAATTGCTACAAAGATACGTATCGTTGATAAAATTTTAAATTCACACGGAATAAAACTTGGGTGAATAATTTATAAAAATTTGCTATTAGAGATAAATACAATGGCATCGTCGTGTTCCATGCAAAACTTCTGATTCTTGTTTTTTTTTTTTCTTTCTGTTCAATAATAATTTATCCAAGCGACTTTGTCGTTAAAAAGTGAATACTACGAATATTACCCGAGAGCGTTACAAACGTATGAAAAAATATATATTTTAGATTGGTTGAAGAAAAAATAAAATAAACATGATTCCGAGATAATTTGTTGTACGTCCGTAATATCAATTTTTTTTTGAACGAATAAACCGCGAAAAAACGCGTAGCTTCCATACGGCAGCCAAAGATTCAGCAATTTATGATAAAAAAAAGCCTGAAATTAAACACTAAATTTTTATGAAGGCATATATTACTATTTTGTTTTAAATATATAATTGAAATACACAAGCATAACGTTAAATTGCTTAAAATATCTGCCCGTTTTTCTTATTTTTCCCATATGCAATATGTAAGACCGCTATCTACGACAACGCATTTCTATTATCCGAACTATCGATAATCCGAACTAGGCCCAGTCCCGACGGGTTCGGATAATCGAGGCTCTACTGTATATATATATATGAGGGTGGTTCAAAAAGGGCCATTTTTTATATTTCGCTCTTCTCCGAGATTCTTGTACCTTTCTTTCACTAAAAAATAGCTCACGCGAAAGGGCTGGGCTGAAAAATTTTTTTTTGCAACAGTGTGCATAAAATTCGATTTTACACCTAGCGGGTGTAAAATAAACAGTTCGTTTTTTTACGTTTAAACGTCCTTCTGATAAAAAAGAAAGAAAATGAGAGTCTCTAAAAAGCGGGCGTAAAAAAATAACTGAAAACTTTTACGCCCACCTTTTAAAATTTATTTCATAATCGATTGAACAAATGCGATTGATGGAGACTCTGATGAAACTCCCAAAAAAAAAAAATCAAAAAAACGACCATTATAACAGTTACGAAAAAAACGGTCCAAACAGAAGATTAAAAAGCATCGAATTGTGTTTACCGTTACTTTTGTTTTTGCATCGATTATATACTTTTGTATGATCTCATATCGAATCCAAAAATATGATGTTCCAGAATTAATATTCGTCATTCTATGTATATATATATATATATATATATATATATATATATATTTTATATATTACATTATATATTAAATATACATATTTCAACCATGTAGCTTAAATAAATAGTTCAAAACATAAAAATCTACGTTCTTGTGAGTCGGGGGGGCTCTGCCCCCCCGAACCATCCCGCCGGGGCTTCGCCCCTGGACCCCCGCTCCGATTTTGGATGAACGGCAATTGAGGTACTTTGCTACTCAGTGATATGATTTCGTTTGCTTTCAATTTTCTATAGTCTAATTCATACATTATATAAGTTGTGTGTATGTACAAATTTTCCGCACACTGTTGCATAATATACTATTTCAGCCCAGCCCTTTTGCGTGAGCTATTTTTTAGTGAAAAAGTACAAGAATCTTGGAGAAGAGCGAAATGTAAAAAAGGCCCTTTTTTGAACTGCCCTAATATATTGACTGCTAAAAGTCATGCGCAATTTCGTACGATCATACATCATTATAATTCAAGTTGAAGAAAGTATACACGTGGACTTTGAAACTAAATCTATATTTTACATTTGCTATCAATCTTTCGGTCGATTATTTTTCAATTTTGAAAATATAATATATTTACTCATCGAATCAACACTATTTAATCAGTTTTGCACTATTTTTTTTTTTATTACAATATTGATTTTTCGTTTTACATTATCAAGTGGAAGAATGAAGTTTTAAATTTCTTCCTATGAAGAAAAAAAGTCCGGTAATTAAGACTTAAAATTTTTAATTGAAGAGAAAATTAATTATTTGTGCAATCAATCATTGCTCGACGTCGTTTTTTCATCTAATAAGTTCATTTTGAAAAAAATTAATAGAAATTGCAGCTTTTGAATACAAAAAAAAAATTATTGCCGAAAAATGAACAACTAGAGATTCGTGGCCTTGATATTCATTAATTTTATTCCCTCGTAAAAATGATAAAATGATCTATGTCAAGCGAAGGGGGAAACGTACACGTTACAATAATTGGGGAAAAAAAAACAGTAAATAAATCTTCCTTCGACAGTCGATACAAAATATTCAAACGTATTCGAATGATAATCATGACCCATCGCGAATTCGCCGAGTCTCATTAGCGAGATAATTTTCATCGTTTATTGCCAAGAGTCCTTAATAGCGTTCGAACAGCCACTGCTCGATCGTTTCCCGAATAAAAATGAGAGAAGAATTAAAAAAAAAAACATTAAAAAATAAACAGAAAATTCGATTTTCCACTGTGGCCATAAGCAATATTTTTTCACGGGGGAGGATAACGACGACTCTCACTATTCGCGCGTTTGGCGTGGTAATCGCGAGAGACGAGTGGAGGATGATCGAGAGCTCTCAGGGGGAGAAAAAAAAATTGTGTGCGTGTCCGTCGATCGTAATCCTCGAGATCGTTGTCCCCGTTTTGGGGAGACTTAACGACCGCGCGAAAATGCGAAGAACATTATCCCGGATCGTTCGCGCTCGACGAATTTCGCTGTGTGCTCTCTCGCAAAATCGTCCACAAGGCGTCACCAACCGGTGCATATAAATATACGTATGTATGTATATATGCATGTGTGTATGCATAAACACGATTTTCATGACGAAAATATCAGAAATCGCGTGGATCCTGCTGGGTAATCGGTCGACGACGCACCATCATCGTGAGGATCCCCAAGCAATACAGTCGCACCAAATCAAATATTTTGTTCAGGCACGCAATAAATCGGGCATTTCATCCCAAAGGAACAGATTCGTGCTCCTCACTCATTGGAATTTTGCATAAAAGTTTTCCATATTTTTGTTAAAACCCCGAAATGTTGTATGCAGTTTTTTTTCGGTCAATTTTTGTGCCAACTGCTATATGTGTCGATTTTTTTTAAACAATTTACGAGGCAAAAGATACTTTTCAAAAATTTCGAAAAATTTACGAAAATTTAGTGTCGGAATTTGTTGAGCTACTCGAAAAACAAAAAAATTACAAATATGATCGCATGGCTTTTTGGGTCTTAGGAATGGTAAAAAAATTGTGGATGAATTCCATAGGGAAAGGGTTCTGGGGCATGAAATACCCCATATATATTTAGTGGATATGTTGTATGCATGCATGAAGAGGAGCCAGCAAGAGAATTCGAGAGAGTAATAAAAGTGGTTTATCGGAACCAACGAATGGAGAAGAGTCGTTTTCGCACGATCGCAGCTTTGCTGCTCTCGTTGGTCGCACAGTCAATGACTCAATAACGACTTTTTTTTTTGTAGTCATTGAAAAAATGTCGATGGTTTCTTCCTTCTTAAATCTATAATTGACGAGTTAAGTTCATTCTTTTCATTGCTCGAGCACACAGTCTGAAAATCGAGATGAACTCAAAACAGCGCACAGTATCTTCACTGACGCGCCCTCGCAACGTACAACGATTATCGCTCTCGTACGCGCGATAAATGATTATCTAACGATCGATCGATTCCATTAAAAATTGCAATGTTTTGCGGATCTCAGCCTCGACCTACTCAACACTCGCAATCAATGTTTATCAAAGATATAACTGTCATATATTTGTATAACGGTACTCGATAGTTTAGGAAAACAAATAATCTGGGGGAATAAAAGCGATAGCAGCCACAATGAAATAACCTGAAATGAAAGGCAAGGAAATTTGCGATGGATTATTAAATTTATCTAAATAATAAAAATGGTCGATACTCAAAGGTTCTTCACTGAAAAATAATCAAATTTCGTCGCTATTTTCATGGCCTCCATTTTGGTGATTGTTCTTGATGATAAAATTAACCTGAAAAATTAAGAAGAGTCACCAAATCTTATAATTACCACAAAATTAATCGAAAAAGATCGATATATCGATAATTTTCGATTTATTAACGTCCTTGGCCATTTCTCAGTTCGTTAAAATAAAAATATCTCTCTTCCTCGTCATTATATATATACGTTTCGAATAAACATCCAAATATTGATACCGCGATTTAGAACGCGATACTTTCTGTGAATTCGAGAGATCGCGATCCGCTAATGCGATTCTCAAACTGCCTGACTTCGAAGAAAGAGAGAGAGAGAGAGAGAGTCCAAGATCATTTGCTCGTGCGCGAATATGTAAAGGAAATTTCCGACGACCTTCGATGCACTTTTTCGAGGTCGCGGTCGAGGACTCGGGAGAATCGTCGGGATGAAAGAGGGAACAAGATTAATCCAAGCTTGAGAAAACTCGAGTAATCCAGGCCCGCACACGGGAGCCGTGATTATAATCGAGTCCAATCACTCCTTTTAATCCTCGAGCAATAACATTTGAATAATCAATAGGAAAAACATTAACGATTATTATAGCCTGTTGCAAAGATATACATATTGCAATTAGTAACCACTTAACGTTATCGTAACTCCAGGATTTAATATCGCAACAGAATTCTGGCAAATGATCTTGGTTTCGTGATAACACTGTACAATATGGGGCAATCCACGCCGAAACAGCCATCCAATTTGAATTTTTTTTGTTATCCTTGTAGCTCAAAGTATCAATAATACGTATACGAATTTAATGTCGATTTTTTTGTTGCATACTCGAGCAACGAAAAAAAAATTCAAAATTTCAGTCATATGTAATTTAGAAAGGAAAAAGCGTGTGAATTGGGAACTTGCTCATTCCTTTCTCATTACAAAGTTACTTCTATGAGGAGATGGTTTTCGTAGTTTCATAAACGTGAAAATGGCTTTAATAATTTTTGCTTCCTCATAGGGAAAGCTTTGTAATAAGAGTGCAATTTTCAAGTTCCGAATTTTTGTACTTATTGTGTACTTATGTACTTATTTTCTACTGTAGTAAAAAATTTTGGATTTATAATCTCAAATTTGCGACAGTCAGAGCGAGCACGGATATTTTTCGAAAATTTCAAAATTTTATCAAATCGGAACCTCTTGAGTTCCTTGAGTTCTTTGAATCCTTTCTAAATTCAAAAACGAACGTCCTTGTCCCATTGTGTATTTGTATAAGAAGTTTTGAATAAATAACCTCGAATTTACGAACGTTAGTGCGATCACAGACATTTTTTGAAAATTTCCAAATTTTATAAAATCTCTATAAATTTACGAAAGTTACGGAATTAAGTTCGGAGTAAAAGAAGGGGCCTCACAGCATTATTTGTTTTGAATTTTAAAGGGTCAACACACATACACGCTAGGGTGGTCATTAATTTTTAAGATATACTTGTCATCCCTTGAATCGATAAATAATGATAAGAAAACAATGTGTAAATTGTTTTAGATTTTTAACTTGATTGGAAAGGGTGCCGAAATCGATTTAAAATTGGAAATTGGATCAACGAAATTTTTAGAGAACACATCGGTTGAAATTTAGCAAGAAATGGAAATTTCATTGTAAAAACTTTTCTGGAGTCTCTAGAAATATCAACGAAAACGAAAACGGCCTTATTATTTCTTTGATAAAAAAAAAAATCTTAATTAATCCGTGGAAATTCTTGGCACTCTAAAAAATGCCAAAAAATGAAGAAAAAAAAAATTGATTCGTCAAGTTCGGCGTCGAATGCCACATACTTTACGTGTATAACGCCTTCCGTCCACGTGTGTCTTTTTATCGAGGAATCGCTATTTTCTCGTCACCGTACGCGATTAAAAAAAAAAAAATCTCTCAGACCTCCCAGTACGAACATGATCGTAACGAGCGTTATAAAAGTCAATGTAGAAATTATTATAACAGCGTGGACTATTATCGTTAACGCGCGTTGCCTCTCGTTCTCCGCTAAACAGCCGATCGTAGACATCGATCTAATTGGAAGCTTACACGCAAACCCGTCGATAGTGTCGTTGGGAATTTACGAAAGTGCGATTTACACGTTTCTCGTTTGTGCGCCTCTCTCGCCTAGGCCGACAGGCTACTCGCGTGGCATTTGCGTGTGCAGTCGAGAACGATGTAAAATAATCGTATATGTGTCGATTACCAAAGTACCCGAGACAAAGTGAGAGGCTGACGAGGGAAGCACATGAACCATTAACGCCTCGTGAAGATCACAATTTTGATAAAATTTCAATTATATCGATACAAATTAAACATTTCTATATGAATCTGTAAGTTAAATTTCCACGGGAAATCTCTTTTCGGAATATAAAAAAAAAAAGTTTCATTCTTTTGTCAATTTTTGCAAGTGCTCTCAAAAAACAATAAATCAGTCGATCTTTTCGAAACGCTCAAATCAAACTCGAAATCGGTGGAACGTCATGAAATATTTCTGAAAAAGCGGCGAAAGAGTTTGAATTTTTAAATTTGTTATATTTTACCACGTTTGAATTCCCTATCCAATCGATAATTGTCTTGTTGAAAATTAGAAATTTTCATGGATAAACATAAAATTTTAAAATCAATTACGTCTTCTAACGTCTGATGCATTTGTTTAAAATGAAAATTGTATAATGTTGAAAAAAAAAAATTTCTTTTCCAAATACATGAACCGCTAAAAGGTGTCAATAAACATTTTCTCGCTACACGGTATATCCTGAATTCTCGATCGTTGTCCTCTCGTGTCCGGCAACGCCGACAATCGGCAGACCGCCTGCGAATATATAATAAACTAACGATAGAGAAGAGCAAACGTTGCAAAAGATACCGACGCCATTATATCCCTTCGTAGTATATACTATCTGCTCCACAGTCCGAGCTATAATCGTCTCATTAATTCATTAATTAAACATATAACGATAAGCGTCCACCCGTTGATTCTCGAACACCGCACCGCGCAATTATTCAAGATAACATCCATAAAAGCGCAAATAGCCCGAAAGCTTTTCTGATTTTTTTCGATCCGACCGAAACAACGCCAAAATTTCATCCCCTTTTCCCTCGCCTTTCCCGACTCGGCTAATCCACTGGAATAGCAACAAAAAAATTCTCGCTCCTATTCTCGTAAAGTTGAATACGATCGACTGAAATCGAGGCCAGCTGCTGGCCGAGCAGCGCTCTCGTTTCTTTTTGTTTCCTCATTTTTTTTTTTTTTTTTTTTACGAGCTCCATTGAAATTACCACGATAAATACGAGCTCAAATCGACCATTCGGACCGTTGTAACATACGCGCTCATACGGGATCACCGGGTAAAAATAATTCCGGTTGTAAAAAAAAAAAAAAAACGTCGTTTCTCGAAGGAGTAGAGTATCTACTTTTTATTTTTCTTTTTAGATGAAATTTTCCCGTTTTATTTAATCCCACGAGTTAACAAAACATCTTAAAGTATTCTTGTATTACAATTATTTGCAGCTTATATAAGACGTCAGCAAGCCTACCGATATAGTTCGCGTTAAAACCTAAAAGAAAAGCTCTCAAAAATATTCTCTCGTTGATGAAATCATTCGACCCAACTCTTCGAGTACCCCGCGTGTTTATCGTTCCTGTGTCCATAAAGTTGTACCTCCGTAATAATTTATCGCCTTTTCGAGCGTCAGATTGTAGAAATATCGAATTGGATAAATTTTTTCGTAGCCATAAACAACGAAAATTTATAGAAATTATTACGTCAAAGCTATCTGCGACAACTTCGATTTACAATTTGACGGATATGTGTGCAGCCCCCCCCCCCCCCCCCCCGCCCCTGAAAATAGAGCCAGAGTCGTGCTCGGGAACATTTGTCTCGGGTATGTTTGCTTCTGGCCATCTGGACGACGAGTTGTATATTTTTATTGTTTTTAGTACATATAGTACATCTATGTATAATGTATATGTATGTATTCATGCATACAGAATAAACTAACAGGAGCAGTGATAGCTATATACTGTTGTACTTCCGCACGTGAAATCTGCTCGCCGATGAGCCATAGCGCGTAACACACATGTGTAGATAAAAGTACACGCTCGGGCCCGGTATACCAGCTGGTGGAAGCTGCAAGCTCGCACACGCGGCTATATAAACGCCGGATATGCAGATATAGGCATCCGTAGAACGAGAGAATCGAGCCACGTGGAATAGAAGATGTAAAGAGGAAGGGAGAGAGAGAGAGAGAGAGAGAGAGAGAGAGAGAGAGAGAGAGAGAGAGAGAGAGAGAGAGAGAGAGAGAGAGAGCATTTCGCATGATGTTCCCTCAGCTGGACGGCTGCTGTGGTTTTCGCACGCAAACTGCTCTCGTGCCTACAGAGATCTCCTAACGGGGAAGGGTAGTCAATAAATCCTAACTCTCTGAAGTACCGGTACTCTTGTATTTATTCCATTGCTCTCTCTCTCTCTCTCTCTCTTTCCCTCTTTCTGTGCGATTTCCTCTCGGTAGTACTACTGCAAACGCATTACTACCACTATAAACACCTCTCTCGTGAAACTAAATCATCATGCCTCGGCTGGCTTTTGCTCACTCTCTCTCTCTCTCTCTCTCTCTCTCTCTCTCTCTCTCTCTCTCTCTCTCTCTCTCTCTTTCTCTGTACATTTGGCTTGACTCTGCGACCGATTGGATTCCACAAGCTCGACACGAAAACCAGCGACCGTTCTTCTCGATAATGTGGACGAGTCTTATTCACTCGATCTCTATTAGCATAACCTTAAGAAAGCATAACCTTTCTTAAGGTGGTCCTTGCACGGACGGTAGTGTGGGTAGGTATGCAAACGTAGGCGAGGTGGAGCACGCGCGGTAAGCGGGGCATGCATGAAACAAGGGTTGGACTGCTCACGGGCTACCCGTGTATTTCCATCATTAAATAGAGAAAAATCACCTTAACCATCCGCGGTGATCCCCTGTTTTTATCGTCGTTACGGATTCGTACGATTTTTTTACATGCGTAGGGCAGCTTGTATCGAACATTTATTAGATAGATATGTGGCCAGCATGTCGTCATCTCCATAAAGCGCCGTATAAATTTAACGATTTTCAAACTCATAATTTTTGGAGAAACGTTCTCGGTAACTTGGCTTAAAATTTTTCAAGTATTTTGGGATGTATTTTTTACTCTACTTTAGACGAAAATCCGTTAATTGTAAGATATTCGGATTCGTGGAAGGAATACCTTAATTAAACGTTATCGCATTACTTCCTCGCAAATTGATGTTTTCCGAAAAAAAAAAAAGCTTTTTCCGTGAGAAAGCACTTGGATCTCTCGGTTAACTTAACCGAAACAATTTAACAGTTTGAGAATGTATAATTTCTAAAGTTTTTCCACGCTCAGCGACAAATAATTACCAATACCCAATAACGGTGGTGCGGTAAAAGAATATGTAGTATTTTTTTTCGGAGAAATTTTAATTAAATGCAATCAAGCAGCATTGAACTCTCCTTTATATCGAGACTCACTAAATATGGTGGCAAACGTACTTTCCTCTGCGAGAAAACAAAACACTTGCAAATAATTAATAATTATTTTTATAGTGAAATTTGTATATATACAGGGTGGGCCAAAAAAAATGAGACCGATTGAAAGGGTTAATAAAATCCAAACGCGTCGACCGATTTTTAAAAACTTTTTTTTGGCTCGAAAGTAAAAGAATGAACCTTTCGTTTCGCGTTTGAAAATCCGAAAAAACTTCATTCCTCGCTGAGATACACGCCCGTGAAAAACAGGTTTTGATAAAGTTGCTGGGAGGATAAAAAAAATTAATATTAAAGAATGTTCAGCTTAATTTCCAGCTTCAATTATGATTTGACGACTAATCTATTTTGGTTCAATTAATTACAAAAAATTTACAATAACGTGTGTTTTTCTCTCCATCTTATAATTTTTTATATTTCAAAATTTTATAATAATTCGCAATAAATATCGTAATTCGTATAATAAATCCGTAATAAAAATCTGAATAAATTTACTAGTACTCTTTTGGGTCCATAGAATATTTTAGAATAGTTTATTTTGTTATTTACAACTTCAATTTAAGGAAAAAATATTTATTTGGACGTTAATCTTGAAAAAACAGAAAATTACTGTGCCCTAAAAGACCCACCTTGCCGACGGATATATTGGGAAAGGCATGTTTTATAACAGTTAGAAAAGTCGTTAGAAAAGTCAGCCGTAACGCCGTCTCAAAATAGCTCCAAAACGTACGTTTTATCTGCCTGGTGATAGAATTCTGAATAAATTCTAAATAACCGTTGGCTGAAGTATTCGGATCGTTTACTTGACGCTTATCAATTTTTATTAAGTTCTCGACATCATTTACAGCCGACTTTTTTGATAGTGCTGGACTTTCTTGATAATATGTTCCGAAAACAGAATGTTGACCTCGAAGCGGTGTTTTGACTCTAATATTACAAGAAAATTTTTATCTCATGCGAATAGAATCTAGGAGAATTGCTAAAATGTCAAAATCGAACTTCAAATCACAATTTAAGATAGAAATTAAGTTGAACATTCTTTAATATTAATTTTTTTCCACTTCCCAGTGACTTTTTCGAAACCTGTTTGTTAAGGGCGCGTATCTCAGCGAGGAATGGAGATTTTTCGGATTTTCAAACGCGAAATACAAGGCTCATTCTTCTACTTTTCAGCCAGAAAAAGTTTTTGAAAATCGGTCGACGCGTTCGGATTTTATTTGCGTTTTAAATCGGTCCATTTTTTTTTTGCCCACTCTGTATATATACATAATTATTATCAAAAACTACAATTTTTCGTGATTAAATTTTCATTCGTCAATAAATCCCCTAAAATGGTATATAGTAAATGGTAAATGTAAAATTATAGCGTATGAAAGTCAAAGAGTGAACACGATGGATTAAAAAAGTGACAGCATAAACTTCACATTATTATCGGCGTAAGACTCGAAATTTATTCTCTCTCTCTCTCTCTCTTTCTCTCCCTCTCTCTCTCTCTCTCTCTCTATCCTCCCTTTTGGGCAATGCCCATCGATTATTATATCGAATCGTCGTGCTTGTCCGCAGCGAGGCAGAAGGAGCGAAAAAAAACGGTAGAATGAGGGGGAAAAAAATTGAAAAGGCCAGCTTTGGCAGCTGTTTAGCATAAAGGCAAATTTGCCTAAAAATATAATGACTCTGACTCTTCTTCGCGGCGTAACCACTCGCTCGTTTTTTTTTTTTTTTTTTTTTCTTTCTTTTATTTTATGTCCCACCTTTTCATTCTTATCCCAGGATACTCTCGGTGTGGCAGGTGGAAATAACATCTCGCTGCGTATATTGTAACATTTGTACTTGATGGTACAGCAAAAATTATCGGAATTCTTCGTAACGAACCTCGTAAATTTTATTGACTCATTTCGGTCATGTTATTGGTAATTTTTATTCTTTTATTTTTTGGTAAATTTTTTTTTTTTTTCGTTCGAAATCAATAACTTGAAATAAACAAGGATGATGTTGGACAAAAAACATTCCAATTTCATTTATCGAGGACCCAGGAGTGCTAATTCGAATTTCTGGCTAAATTTCAATAAATTGCGGAACTTTTTTTTTCCTTGACTTTGTAAAACGTTGCTGTTAAAATAGCTGATTTTACCAATTTTTCCTCATTTACATAAGACTTATCGCGTTCACGCACGTGTCGTTATGGCGAGCTCACTTTCATTACCGTGATCGCCACGTCGTATAATTCGTCGTCGAGCGTCAATTAGACAGATGTACCGAGACCGAGAGGATGACAAACGCGAGCAGATGCTCGAAAGCAGATAACAAAACTAAAACCCTATATTTCTCTCTCTCTCTCTCTCTCTCTCTCTCTCTCTCTCTCTCTGTGTTCTCTTATTTGCTTTTTTTTCTCATACTAGTTCTCGTCTGACTTGTGCGCGTTTCTTTCACTCGGGGGTTCCTTGCGGTTTTTTTTCAAGCTGCTCGGAGTCCCCGTGATCATTTATTTTTATCGTATTCTTATTTTATCCTGAATAACTCGCGGCGTGTGTGCTCAAACTTTTGGGGACCGCGAGAGTTTGGTTCGTGTGTGCGAGCACAAGCCACTCTCGCGACGTTCACTAACCCACCCGTGTAGACATTTTTTCCGGGCGCTAATGGGGTCCAAGTTAATTTTCCTGGATATATTATCAAGGCCCAAGTTTGGTCGTCCCGGCTTGGGCCAGTGTCAATTTTTCTCGCTTTTTTTTTTCATTTGGCCCAATATATGCCGTAAAACTTTGGCCACTTTGTCCTGCCAGTGTGCGCCCAAGTTTGGTATGTATGAGGCCAAATTAAAAACAAAAGTGGAGTAAATCGACATTCGCCCAATACAGCTGATCGACGTTGGGCTCACATTGGCAGCCCGAAGTGGCACAAGTTTGTCCGCATATATGGAGCCAAATGTAAATCGCGGAACAAATTGGCATAATGAATACAGTTTATTATTTATAAATTGGCAATTAGAAATGATGAACCTGTTAATTTTGAAAAATTAAGTCATTGCCCCGGATTTGAACCCGCAACCCTTCAATCGGTGAATTCAGCACTTTCGAAACTCAAATAATTATTATTAAAAAAAAAATTAACACCATGGAAGTAATTCTTGATTTTTATGAGTGTTTCCGGCTCCGTAGTCCGGACATTATTCCGTCGAAATTAATTTTCATGCTACCTGAGATTTTACCTACCTAGCTACTGACACGCTACCACCAAAAGCAGCAATCGATTCCTTACGACTTTCTGGTATTTAAATGACATTAGTCTACGAGTCCTAATGAAAAAAACGCTGTGTCACCGGGCTGGATAGAAAAGGGTGATATTCAGTAAAAAGGTGATTTACAGTGAAAAAATGTATTCAATTGTTAATTAACAAATGGGTTTCATGAGAACTAGGAGCATTGAAATTATAAAACTGATGTCTGGAATATTGAAAGTGTGTGCAGGATAAGATATTGTGAAAAAAAATATAATATTCCTGTAATCAATTTACTTATACTGCACCTTAGTTAACGATTACATTTCTCAAGATCCATTCATAGTTCAAAAATTAATATTGCTATATGGGCTTGTGTGACTGTGTGCAAGTAAAGTACAAGACAAGTGTGCAAGTAAGTGAAAATTTTATTCAACTTTTAATTAACAATTTAATTCAAAATAACAACGGGCAATGAAAGTTCGAAAACTGATGTCTGTAATCCTATTGTTAATAGGACACTATGATGCATACAAAAACATGTAATATTCATATAATTAATTTATCCTTTTTACCTTAATTAACAATTGAGTTTCATAATAACTGTACAGAAACAAGCTTCTGTCTTGCAGTAAAAAATATGAAACCCAACTATTAATTGACAGTTGAGTTTCATTTTTAAACCACGGGTGGTTCTTGAGAAATTGCAATTGTTAACAAAATTTCAAAGTGTAAATGAGTTATAAGAATGTTACAATTTTTTTTAATACATCATTACATCCTCTGTTCACATTCTGAAGAGATAACATATCCATTTTCATACTTAAACTTCCGGTAGTTATTCTAGATTTATTAATTAACAATTAAATGTCATTTCCACTTAGTATTGCCTTTTTCATAGACGTACAAGCCTATATAAAAATTTTCATGTTGAATCTACACGTGGTTCAAGTGAATTCGATCGTTAAGCGCCGGTTATGCCCAACCTTGGCACAAGTTCGACAAGCCTGGATAATATTAAGTAAGTCCGATCGTTAAGCCCTGGCTAGGCCCAACATTGGCAGAAGTTGTGCAAGCCTGGATAATATTAACTTGGATGCCCAACAAAGCCTGGCGGAGGACCAAGTTGGGTAACAGTTTATAAGCCCTTATTGCGGATGCCCTGCTGATACCTCGAGGGGGCCTCTTTTTAATTTAGGATGCCCAAACAATTTTCTACATGGGCAGCCACTTTATCAGATTTGCCACAAGGAGAAAGAGGGAACGAGAGTGAAGCAAGCACGACAGTCTGCCTATATCCCCTTAATGAGCCGAATATCCTTTAAATCGGCCGGTTAACCATTTTCAGAAATATTAAGTGCCCATGAACGAGCCAACTCTCTTCACTCGTGTCTCTCTCTCTCTCTCTCTCTCAACCATTTCTCACGTAATATAAATTTTGCCGTATATTCTCGTGCTACCGTGCCTTCCTTCTAATTTTAAGCGTGACTGCTCGTCCCATGTGGCCCAGCGAGATCAAAAGATGCAGGATCAATTGTAATCTCCCCGAAAATTCAAAATCTCGTCCGATCATAAATAAATGACCGTTTCTACTTACGAAAGACCAGACATGATTTTACTCCCATTAAATTGTCGTAAAATTTCCAAAATTAATGTCACACTGTTCGGCGAATAATTCATGATATTTTGCGACCGTAAGAAATCACGAGTCATTGTTTATCGATGAATTTATAATCGAAGGTAATGCATATTTTTTTTATTGCAAAAATGTAACCAAGCCAATATGCTCATCTTTATTACGTTTTTTGTTGCCTCTCTCATCGAAAGTTCTTATCTGTATTAATTAACGTTGATTAACGATGCGAGGAACGACGATGGAAAAAAAAACCTCAGAACTCCATAGCCAGTCAATTTCCTATGTAGCTTCGCCACACTCGAACCCTTTTAATTTCTTTTCTTATTCCTTTTTTTTTTCACCGTCTCCTCTTTTCTCGCCGAGAGAACCACTTGGTTCCCTTTCCTTTTTGCATACACCATTCCCATCGTCTCTTCCTCTTCTCTATCCCATATTTTTTTTTATTTTATTTTTTTTTATTTTTCTTGCTCCTTTTGCTCTCGATCCCCGACCCTGGCGCGCATTCTCGTCGATAAAACTGACTCTTCCAATTAGCAAAGCCGAGAAGGCCTCCGCTGCTGTTTCGCTCTTGATCGCCCAGCATGCTCACATTCGGCCTGATATTCCTGTGAGACCGGTAGACCATGAAAACCATAGATTTTACCATGGGACTTGGAAAAAATCTTTCCATTCATACGCAGAGAGCCATGGGTGCTGCGTAAATTATTTTGGGCGGTTTTTTCAATGATAAAAATTCTTAATCATTCTGAGTATCGAGAATATTGAGGATATACGTGTAACTCATTATTAATAATCAAATACTCACGATTATAAGAATAACTTGTATAAATTGGACAATGTGACCGAATACAACGAATTATTAATGATGCATTAATAATTATTATGAGAAATTTGTAAGGTTTGACATTCGAAATTATTTTAACTCGACAAATTGGCATTTAAAGAGAAAAAAAAAATTCGTTTTTTCAAACTTTTTAAATCATTTCTTCTTGAGATAATTCCTTGTAACGAATCACTCTGGATTCTCGCTTTCGTCAAAAGTTCCCATCGTTCTCCACTGTATACGAATCAGAGAGTCAGTCAACTGTTTTTTTTTTTTTTTTCCTTTCTTGAACTCGCCCAGCTCCCTGCGTTGACCGCAACCACGAGTATTTATATTTAAGTATTATATACATAAAACAGATCGGGAGAATCTCTTGGTTCATGTTTTCGGTGCGGTGCACCTGACGTATTACCAAACCAACGATCTCTCTTCCGAGCATCTTCGATTTTTGGTGACGTCGACTTTTTACAATACTGTTGAAAGGATCCAGTGAGAGAGCTCTCTCTCTCTCTCTCTCTCTCTTTCTCTTCGTCCGATCGTGCGCTTCGAATACCAATGTTCCCTGTAAAACACACACACACACAGGAGCTCGAAGAGCTTGGTAAATTGATGAAATGGCATACTCGAGTTTAAGGTATAGCCCGCGAAAAATTTCTCACGAAATTTTTCTTCTTGCTCGTATTTCATTTCCTAGAGCTTTCTCATGATTCGCTGACTCGAAGTACGTATCATACAAACGAGTAACGTACATTAATTTGTACCTCGAGTATCCTTTTTTTTTTCTTCTTCTTCTTTTCTTCATTTTTCTTGGAAAGTCTCTCGATACTTTTATGCTTTGATGCACGATTCGTGGTGAATTTTTATCGGTTTCCCGTATAATAGGATATCCCATTTTTGGATCCTTAAAAATAAAATTATAGCTTTTACTGTTCTTTTTTCAAAAGAAAAAACGGAGCTTTTTCAGGAAAAAAAAGGACGACAAAGCTCATTTCTAATTAGTTCGATTTCGTTGTTTTACAGTCCTTCATATCATAGACTAACCTCTGTTTTCATAAAAATCATATAAATTTACAAAGCTCAATCGATACGTTTCCTTTGTTTCGGCTATTCATTTTATTTTCCCCGACTCTCATGCACTTTTGGGTAAAATATAATCGTACCCCGGTGCACGTGGTGCAAGCTCAAAGGATGCGCTGCACTCAAAGAGATAAGAGAAAGAGAGAGAGAGAGAGAGAGAGAGAGAGAGAGAGAGAGCTCGCGGTTGGATGCACCGTGAGCGCGATCCCAATCGCCAAGGTCTTGCAATTTTTTTTTTTTTTTTTTTTTGCACTTCTATGTAGTCGTATACGGTGGATGTATGCACCGCCACGAAATTAGCGTTGTTAATTGGACCAAGAGCGTGGCGCATATGGACGTTGCACACCGTGCAACGAGGCGAACGAGAGGGCTAGTTCGACGACGAAAAGAGGAGGGGAAATAAAGAATAAAAAATATTGCGAATAATGAAGATTGAGAGAAAAGACGATTCGAATTTCGAGAGTGAGCGAGATGAAGAGTGCAGGTGCTGGTCTCTCGTTTGATGGTTCTCGAGAGAGTTCCTTCCTCCTTTGGGCCCATCTTCTTTTCGGCTGACCACACACACACACACACACACACACACACACACACACACACACACACACACGCACACACACACACACACACACACAACTCACACTCACGCAACACTATACCTTTGGTAAAGCGATTCTTGGTCCGGGCCTTTGCCCACGTCGTCTCGCTGCTTGAATTCCCTTGCGAGCGATTCGCATAATATTAGATATATCCATACCTATAATATATATACATGCCTATATGCTTATGCGTTATATATACGCGATGTATCTGATGCGATCGAAAAATGTGATTATGTCGTTGATCATGGAAGACTGGACTATCGATCCTTGACAAAAAGATCTTATCTCTTGTCTCGAATATTTGTTTAATTAATTAACGTTGGTTTGATGACGACGAACGTTCATTGAATTATCACGAAAATACCATAAAATTATGCATAAAGATGACACAGACGTGAGCAATTTTGCTCCAAAGAAATTATTGACAGCTGCAACGTTTCTAAAACCGTTACCTTCCCCAGCCATCGCATTTGACATCCCCCCCGCCCCTTTTCCTCCCACCATCTCGATGAAAAACATACCTCTGCTGATGATTTTTCGCTGTCCAGAAAGGCTCCAAGACAAATTGATTTTTTTTTCCTACCTCTACGACGGATCGATGCAATTTTATTTTCATATTTTCTGACATTATCCGTTGGGACATCATCACAAAATTTTCATGCTTCATGACTTTTAACGAAAAAGTTAATGATTTAATTCATAAATAATTAAAAAAAAAAAATAACAATAATAATATTCATACGAGTCGAATCTCCACGATCTTCTCGTCGTTGAATTTTAATTCGTCATTCCCTTCGACGCACAATCGATCGGGTGGATCGGAAGTTCCTCTCTCTCGCGATTATATACGATGCCTTCGACATTCTCGTTGTATGTACAAATGCAGCCGCGGAGGTTTGCCGGATTACATAATATATACGAGATTCTGGATCGGTGCGTAAAATCATCTCTTGCACCCTTCGTCTTCGCAGTACTTTGTACCCACGAAATATGCAGCCCTCTCTCGTTTCGAATAGAGAAAAAAAAAGAACTTTCTCAGGGATTTATCGATCCGGATCCTTCTTTCGATTGTTCTCTCTCTCTCTCTCTCTCCCTCATGGGCGATATCACGCCATTGAGATCCATGCGGAATCACAAAAGCGATTGAGAGGAATGATGAGAGGATGCAGAGCACACGTTGCTCTGGAATTTCGCCATTGGAATTGTATATATTTGCTATACCGTTGTTTTTCCGTAGAGATGAGAGAAGGCGCTTGACAACTACGCGAGTTGAATTTTATATTATGTAAGAAAACCTCGGAATGGCTATGTTCTTCGAGCTTAACGTACTTTTCTGATTCAAAAATTCATCGGTGATTACGATTGTGCCCTTTTTCTCATCGAAAGTATCACGGTATTATCCAGATCGTAAATACGAAAGAAAGCCGTTGAACTCGTTTTTTTTAACTCAAAAAAAGCACAAGCAATTTCGTGAAATTTCGGTTGAAAAATCGTTAGTCATGCCTTGGCTTTATTAAACTTTTAAGAGCTCATTCGATCATAGTCTCCGCTGATTTCCTCATCTATAATACTCATCCTCTCATCGATATCTCAAGGAATATCGTGTCGAAAAAATTAAAAAAAAAACGTGGATTTGATAGTTAAATTGTTTTTTCTTTACTTCAACCCATTGTTAAGGAGGTTCTTAACATCTATTGGGTGCGGCAAGGGGAACGTTATGGTGCGGCGCGGGAGACGTGCACGGGGCAGGTTGCGTTCGGCATTTGTTTCACCAAATACGTTTTCATTTGATTAATTTGCCTTTACTCACCCTCAATTCTCTTTACAAGTATATATTTCACAATCGGAACGGTGAAAAACTTTCTTTATGGGCAAATTATATCTATGAAGATCTAATCTCTTGTTTAAGCGGTTCGTCGGGGAAACGTTACCGTTTTTTCACTCCTAAAATAATCCCCGATCATAGCTTCGAATACTTCTCCCATATATAAGAGCCCACGTATAAGCGGCATATTTAATGTTTTTTTTTTCTCCTCAACTACGTGGTCAAAAAATATGAAATAATTACGGTGTATTCCTAGTACCACACTGAAAAAAATGGTTCGGGATTTACAATAATACTGTTATTGTTGGCCAGTTATAGGTATACTGGTGAAAAAATATTGCCCACACAGAAAATGCAGTAGCCCTTTTAGAAAATCCCGATTGCCGTAAAGTTCATACAAATATGACTAGTGAAGTATTTCTAATTCAACAATAATATCGCTGGTGAAGGCAAAGCAGTTTTGTCTACGGCGCCTATACTGCGCCTTTGTGGACGACACTCAATCGTCTGGCTAGCTTAGTCATTATAAATAGCTGGAAATTTATCGTTTTTGTAAATCAGCCATACTAACATAGCTCGCGAAACTACACTATATTGTTCAAACAGCTGTAGTAGCTGATTTTTACATGCCTAGCTATTTCAACCATATAGTATGGCTGCGAGAATAACGTTGTGACACATAGCTATACTAATATGGCTCGCGCAACTATACTACGTTTTTGGAACACCTACAGTAATCTGTTAACGCGTGGTGTCTATGCCTCTGCCTCGCGCGAAAACGAGACCTCGCTACGCAAAGTTTGATAATGAACGAGTTTGTGAAGAAGAAACTGAACGAACGGAATCTTGATGAGCTTATACCAACATTTGAAGGTAAGTCTGTTCTCACTTATCTACGGAATATGTAAAAAAGGACTATTTTTCCTGTTATATAAACGCCAATCGTATAACAAGCGAATTTTTGTAGGTTAGGTCAACTGTCATTTTCCTGCAAGGAGAGTATCATATGTCTCCGGGCCATGGATTCTCTCAAACTTCCAGGTGTGTTTCATTAGCTCTAAAAATCAAGTCTCTTTTGCAAAATATTTATGTATGAATATCATTATCGATGACAGATGATTAAAATAAATATTCATGATTATGAAACATATTGGCTGAATTTTTACTGTGACCCGAATATCCCCTACTATATATACTTACCTATACGAGTATAGGTAGGTACAATATCCTGTAATTTATCTATGTAAAATGGATTTATAATTCAGCCATATTCTTTTGGTAGTATAGCTGGTACGTCTACCTCGTATTCTAGCGTTTATAAAACAGCTCTACTAGTATTGTTGGTATACAAAGAATTCTGCCTACACTGACAAAACTGCTATCCACGAAACAACATTGTATATGTTTGCTTCGGCTATAGTATGGCTGGTGTTCGTCTACCTCGTATGCTAGCGTTTATAAGACAGCTATACTAGTATGGTTGGCATACGCATAACTCGTGATGGTGAACTCAACCATACTATGGTATTGCTGAAATAGAGATACTTGTCAGATTCGCGGAGCTATTGGGTATATGTCTGTCATGACATAGTGGTATGCTTACGCCAACGATATTGTGTCAGTCATATTTGTATGGCTTTATTACCTAGATGGTATGGCAGTAGCGTATTTTCCCATATAATATGGCTGAAGCAATAATAATTATGGCTCGAATCGGGAAACTTTTTTTTCAGTGCAGCACAAACCTCCCCTCAAATTTTAGAATCATTCTTACCGTTTTTCTCTGGGTTAAGAATCTCCTTAAGAGGTTATCCGTCCAAAAATCTCGCACTATAGTTACTCTCGGTTAACTCTTTATTTTTGTTTTCGAGAAAAAAAATGTTATATAAATAATAACGATATATGACTATTACGAAATCTCATGTACTATACCGCAGTTATTGATTGTTTCGGAACGTCTTACCCCCCCCCCCCCACCCCCCCCCCCCCCCCCGATATATATTTATATAGGAGCAAAAACCGAGAAACAAGAATTTCGGAATAACGAGAAGAGCGTGTTTGTGTGCGACCGAGTTTTCTCACGGATCGCGCGGTGCGTAATAAGCTGCTGCGGGTTTGCGAGCAAACGCAAGAACGAACGTGACCCAATTAACCGCGGCGTGTCCGGCGAACGATTATATCCTCTCTGAGCCTTAAATGTCCTGTTGATGTTAATGCTGCTGCTGCTGCTGCTGCTGCTGCTTGGGGCCCCGATCGGTAAAACTCCGTGTGGCAACTCTCATTTTATCCGGGCGTGCCCGAAGCACCCGCGCATTTACGATATGCTATAGATATGTATAATATTGTCACTTTGGCGATTATTTCATCCGCGAAATCCCTCTCTCTCTCTCTCTATCCTTGGATCGCCAGATTATTACGAGAGTATGTTGTGCCGTATTACAAAAGTTCTTTTGCCCCTACGTCAATTGATTTATGACGCTCGAGATGCAATTAAAAATCTTGCTGGAAATCGAAACGATCGGACTGCGACCACACGAAGTTATTTTTCTGTATTTTTTTTTTTTTTGTAATAGAGAGCTCGAATTTCTTGTACATTGACAATAATTCTGAACACGATGAATTAATTAACGACAAAAATGTAAGAGATTTTTTTTTTTCAATCAAACGTATGGGTCATTGCAAATTTTGTATTCAAACTCATCGTGATTTTTTTTTTTTTTCAAAAGTCAAATCGTGAGATATTAAAAGAAAAATGACAAAAAGAAAACAATCGAATATGAGCAACGAGAGTTGCATGTGCAATATAATCGATGAATTAACGCTCGTCTCGCGCGACGTTTTCAAACGAGTTTCCGGAAGTGCACACCTTTCAAATTCACGATCTTCCGATCCCACGCTATAAAATACCTCCCTCCATCGTTGATCCGAAACAAGAGTGTCCACCGTGGGACTTTCACCGCGAATACCAACGACCGCGCGCGGCCCAAAAACTTTTGGTGCAGCTTTTTTTTTGCGATTACGAGAGATCGACCCGATTCCCATCCTGGTTAGCTCTCGCGCGGAAAATACTTTTTCGACACGGGGTCGTTGCCGCACGTATATACTTGCGTTGAATATTGAATTCCTCGATGTCGATAAGGCCCTAACGAGTCGCGCTACAGGCATAGACTTGATGCCCTTTTGACTCCGAGCTCCCGATGCGTGAATATACACAAAGTGTTTTTTTTTTTTTAAGCGAGGAAATACTCTTTTCTCGTGATCAGTATTTGTACTACTGTATTATAGTACACACATAGTGCGCGTGTAGTACGTACGATTACCGGAGGCTCTTGAATCGAGCGCACCTGCTCCGGGTGCGCCCATCAATGAGCATCGAGCCTCTTTTTTTTTTATTCCTGCATCTGATAATGCTTAACGATCGGTGGGTAAAGGCCTCTTCGCATCAGACGCGAACCAAGTCGACAGGCCCAACTGACACCCGTGACACTTAATTACCTTGAGAATTTCTCTCGTCCATTCTGCCACAGCAGGGAACGTCAATGATATGCCTGTTTTTTTCCTCTCTATTATGTTTATACGGTAACGTCGTATAATTGCGTACTAAATTAATGAAATCGCGAATCAGCATGCGTGTACGAAAAAATAAAATAAAAAATAAACAAACAAGGTGTGGTGAAAAATTGTGGCAATAACAAAATGATTCTCTTGGCTTCGTTTTACGCGAAATTCTAACCTTCATCAATTGTTTTTTTTTTTTTTTTTTTGCTTTCTAGAAAAAAGGATTTTTTTTTCTTCTCTTAGATTTCTCATTGAGAAATTTTACCGAACGTAGGGTAGACGTACGAGTTGTGACCATTTTAAGCATTTTCGAAGATTCATTAACGAACAGAGTGTGTTCACATTATTGCAAATTCAGAACTGAAAAAGTTATCTGTATAACCTAAAAGGTACACAGAATCGAATTGTTATCATTTAAAACCTTTTCTGATTATGATAAATGATAGATAAGAAAATAGTAACTTATCTTGTAACTGTCATTTTCACCATTTGTGATCACAGTTGTACTACTTTTCGTCATCCGAAGTATCAGCTGTGGCCACCAAACTTTGAATTGGGATACGGATGCGCTACAAAAGAAAGATGGTAGACAATCGCCGATGGCAGATTCGAGTTAAAAATAGTTATTTATTTGCGCCACAAACATGTTACTGAAGTGGTATAAGTGTGCTCTGTTTGGGGCCATAAGCTGGCCACAAATAGAACAATCGCATTTTGAATGCACCATTTTCGGCCACCACGTATTTTTCAGGCTCGTTTTATTGTGATCCTAACCCGAAAAATGAGCTTTAACTGGTAAAATATAAATTTTTGATGGGGCGAAATTACTTTAGATATGAGAAACCGTATTCTTCTTACCTCGGGATCCCTTGTCACACTTCTGACAAGAAAACTACACAAAACCGCTCAGCGTTGACACATTCCGTCATATTTAATTGAAATAAATTAGCAGATATTCAATGCATCAATCGATAGTGGTGCGGAAACATCTCGAATATCAAAATATTACGCTCGATGAAGTGAACACAGCCTTGAAACTTTAAAAGATTCGATGGCAATGCGGAGTGGCAACAAACGGTACAGTTGGCCACAAAACTGGTACGTTAACCGTATATAATGGGAAAATTATGACGGAACAATGTGTGTCAATTCGAAATATCCAATATTTCGAGACAAATATATTTTTGTTTTCACGATAGTAAAAAGCTCTCTGTGCGAGGGGAAAAAAAATGAAGTCGAACTTTTTTATGGATTGACCAAAAATGATTGTATATAAAGCCTCTTGAAATTCTCTTTCGCAGAAGCAAAACAGGCGGCAAACGAGTTACAGAGTAATAACTACGTATACGTTGTTTCTCATAAGAATACGCCCATATTCCAATTATACATACATGTAGGATATCTCGTTTCTTCGGTACTTTGCAATGGTTTGATAATTTCGCATACACCTTTTGTCTCCGCGGCGTGTACACGCTAGTTAGGATTTTTTTTTCCCTCTCTCGGTCCGCGTGGATACGCCGAAAATTACTGCCGTGACTGACCATCCCTCGCTCAGTGTGCTCTAACTAATCAGGCCAAAAGAGTGAATCACGCGAGCAGCTGGCCCACACACTTGCAAAAAAAAAAAACTCGAGAGAACATATCACGCCATCACTGATTATTTCAACTCAAACCGGCTTCGTCGTATTATTTTTTTTATTATTTTTTATTATCAAACTTTTATTCCTCCTTTTTGTACTCGGTACGCGAGAAGATTCAAGTCATTGGTTTTATGATGAAACGGACCGTGAATACAAATCGCCCGAATCTTTCGGTGCGAGAAAATTAAAATAAAGTTATTTCGCGCTGTACAAATTTCGTAATTATGAATCCTTATTTACGGTAGACAAAAACTCCTTCGCAAAAATTTTTGTGTTTTTTTTTTTCTAACTAAAACAAAATATAATATGAAATTCTCTCTGAATATTCAAAAATTAAAAATGCAAATAAATTCAGGAAATAATATTATACATTTGAGATATAACAAATAACACCTTATTCCGCCACTTTTCCGTGTCTTGAGATCTCGGAGCATCAGGAACTCTCCCTTTCGCGTGGTATCGTGCTCGTGAAGTAGCGTGCAATCGTTTACGTAGGAAAATTACCGTTTCTTATATAGGTATGTATAACCAGCAAATATATACGAGCTCGGTACGCGCGGCTTTACGCCGAACACGCAAAGCGAGAGAGATGAGACCCGGTAGAGAGTGCGATGTACGTACATTCACCGTATATCTGTACGGTGAATGCCTTCTCAAAAGCCCCAAAAGTGCATTCGCGGCCGCACACGCTCGATCGTCTCATCTTTTCTCTCTGAAGCTTCTCGTTCCCGTCGTCTTGTGTCGTCGTACACGTCCAAAGGGCGCATCACCTGCTGAATTGCACGAAAACGAACGCAGGTGCGCACACACGCACATGCACACTGCGGTACCTTTTACAAGCATTATACTTCATTTTTGGCGGTCACATAGACTGAATAATATTCTTCGAGAGACGGGATATGCTTCATTCCATGCCCTTCTCATCCCCCTAGCCCTGCTATCAAATTTTCTTACTCAATGCAGAGACGCCTACCGCGTATTTCGATCATAATTTTGTTTCGTTTTTTTTTTTTTTGAGGTTAACTTTTGCATCACGGCAGATATAATTGCCTCGTAGTATGTAGAAAAAAAGATGAAAAACGATGCAACCACTTGCAGTCGTTTTCTTCAATAATCCTCTTGATGCGTGCCTATGATTTCTCCAGTTAGCTTTGATCAGGTACGAGCTAAAGAACAAACAAAATACGAGGTGGACATGCAGAATTCAAGCCAAACACCTGTTTCACTGCGTGTCGTTCCTCTTTCACGAGAGGAACGCGCTGAGCGTGATGTCCGGCTTTTTGCCATTCGATGAGCCATTCCGCGTATAACTTATAAGCTCACATCTGACCAATACACAGCAGAGAAAAATATCTCCGCAGCAACGTCTCTCTCTCTCTCTCTCTCTCTCTCTCTCTCTCTCTCTCTCTTTTTCTTTGCTTCTCTATAAATCATATTCGGGTGGTAAGGAAAAAAAAACTGACTGCATATGCGGGTCTTTTCTCGCTCTCTGCGTGATACTTCTCGTCTTCGGTATCACATATACACATCTCCCCGTTTGTTTTTTTACTTCACTTTTTCGTTCTCCATTTATTATTTCCGAATTCCAAATCGAATGTGTCATTAGTCCTGCTTCGAATCTGTCATTATATGGGTACGAGACCGAGCGTGTAACGTTTCGTACAAACTCTTCGTTGCCTCTCGCTTCGCAATGGCAAATTGCATAGCCGATACACACATACGTACGGACAATATTGGAACTGCCAGGAACGATGCGAGTATATCGGACACGCGGAATGGTTCTTTTTCCCAATCTTGCATATCTACATTGGGTGCAAGCCCCACTCGTGGCGTACGGTTGAACGTATAATTCAATGCAACAAAAACAAAAATGGATATCGTACTTATTGGCTACCTGCAAATCTCAATTATACAGTCCTGTGCCATGTTCACCCAGTTCTATTGAGTTTTAGACCCTATGCCCTGTATACCATATTCTCAATAACCTAAACATATCAAATATTCAAGGAGCCATAAAGTGATATTTTGCTTCGCTGATTCGGATCATTTCTTTTTCTCGAAAACGTCATGGCTGTACATGTAGAATGTTCTTTGTGAAATTAAAAACAATTGTTTCGAAAGTCCATATGTGTATACGCAAAGATTTACCAGAATTTCAAAATTTTTATTTCCTCGACCATATTAACCAACAATTTTATGACATTAGAATAACGCCAAAATGTTAGATCAACTCAACCGACAGCGATAGGTACGCGGTCATCGTGCGGCTCTGGCGATCACCGAAGTTAAGCAGCATTGGTCAAGGCCAATACTTGGAGCGGTGACCGCTTAGCCGCGCGCTGGCTGGCGCATCGAATCGCTGAGCGGGAGGCCATCTTGCCAGAGTCTGGGCGCTCGCCTAGGTAGCACGAACTCTGGCAAGAGAGCCGACTGTATCGGCACAGGTTTTCCGCAGTTTCCCTGTGCCCTCGTGCAAATGCGATACAGAAGGGGATAGGAAAGAGTGGCTGCGGACAACACTCTGGGGGGGGGGGGGGGGGGGGGATCTCACAGAATAAAAGGAATAAAAAGGGGACAGCTTAAAGGGGAAGGACCCCGAAAGCAATGGAACAATATGTTAGATCAACTCAGTTATCATCGCAGCAACTCGACTCTATGGTCTATTTATTCCATAGCCTTAGATATATATACGTGACTTCATAAATGCCTATATACACCGTCTCTATACCCGCATAATGACATTCATGATATGGCGTGTCAGTAGCTCAATAATGCGAGAGAGGGCGTCGAATACGAGACGAAGAGAACTATAATAGCAGAGAGAGAATATTCACTGTGTCGGCACCAATGTAATGATGATCCGGAGAAGGGTCCAATGAAGCCAAAAGCTCGTTACAGGGTCCCTGGGTTCTCGAGAGCCTGCACACGTCGAATCCACCGCGTCATGCTCGCGTCGTGATTCGAAGCAGAGAACTCTCTCTCTCTCTCTCTCTCTCTCCCTCTTTCTCTCTGCCTTTGCCTCTGCCTCTGTCTATTCTCTCTGCTCATACCACATCAGCTGACTCTTGGCTGTCTCCCCCATACCCTATTTATACCGGTACAAGTGAATATCGTAGTGGCAATGGACCTCTATAGGCTCAAATGCATTATATCCCTGTACCCCCACGTACCAGCATACAATATGCTAATTCATGAATATAACAACGTTGAGTAATTTAGCATGCAAACAAATTGCTGGCCTCCACTCTCTGTTCCTCTATGACTTCATGACACTGTGTGGTAGAACGTCCTCGCGGCGTATATGTATACGCGTTCCTTCGCACCCCGATCAACAGAGATTCTCCGTGTGTCGTCGTGATAAATCGCCGATATCATATCGCGAGCATCGCATTCTTTGATAATGATGATGATCCCCGAGTTACACCGATTCACCGAGAGGCAGCTTCGATCCTTTCCTGATTATACCAAAGACAACGATCGATCGAGGCATTTCCTGAATCTTTGAAATATATATGAGTATGCCTTACCTTCGGGAATGCGTTGAATTTTTTCCCACATCCTTTGCCGGCTATGGAAACGCACCCTTGAGAATGAAAATATCAAGCCTGGTGAATCAGTCGTGGAATCGGCGAGTATCTTTTGCAATACGAGTTAGTGATATTTCATGAAAATGCCGATCGGCCGAGTCACTGCATTTCTACGATGATCATTGATTTCTTCTAATATATATATATATATATATATATATATATGTGGGTGTGTGTGTGTGTGTGGGTGTGTTGTACACTCAAGTATAGGGTCTATTTTCCGTACAAATGTAACTCCGCTGATGCGTATTAAAATCGTTTCTCCTATGCTGGGAGATTATCTTTTTTTTTCTCATACTTGAAGAATGATCACCCTAATGTCCATGTATAGCCTGTGACGCGTGCGAGTGCCCGTAGGAACCCTCGCACGCTCGCTCATCCGGTTCCGTCTCTGCAGTCATTTCCGGCGGGCACGTGACCTTACACTAGAAGGTCTCTTGTCCCCCATAGCCCAGTACTCTTGCGCTGCTGCCATCTCTTTTTCTACCCTACTGAATGGATCCTCGTTCTCGTTGCCCCCTGTCATTCTCTTCCATATCGTAAAACTCTTCCCTCATGGTACGAGAACATATACATATACAGTGTGGACTATTCGAGAGTCAACCGTCAGCATCCCCTCGATGTCGCAACGAGAAAGAGTGGAATGGACCAACGATATCCTGAGGAACGAGTTTTCATTATTCTTCTCTGACATTCAAGACTTCCCAGAGTAATGCATCGAGGGAGAATTCCATCAACGCAACTCCCTACGATCAAAAATATATTTTTTTTTTCCGTTACTCTTTCGCAAGATGCTCGACACGTCTGAGCAATTCATCGCTACATAATTTTTATGTCACATTTCATGGTTAAGTTTTTTTTCTTTTCTTTTGGCAATTCTAACAAAATTTACATAACAATCGAAACAGTTTCCGTGAACGCGTTTGAATCCAATCCCCCCCCCCCCCCCCCCCTGTCCTTCTGACCGCAAAATCCTCGAGCCGTATAGTGGCTATCGTCACGAGCGGTTTATTTATCTTGGTCCCCTTGGCGCGATTCCAATGCCCACAACGAGACTTGACTATCGCGACGCGCCTGTTCATAAATGTACATGTATATACATAAAACTGGTACATACAACTCTATCGCGTCAATGGTCTCGTACAGAAGTATCATCGCTCGTTGAAGATCCTCCGCCGTGAAAGAAAAAGATACATAAACTCGTTCCTATCTATATAACGCTTTATACAGCTGCTCTCTACTCGTCGAACCATCCCGCTTTCTTCCTTTCATAGGAACGGTCAGTTCGCCACTTTGCGTCTTCTGCCAACTATATCGCTCGGTCTTCCATCTATTCCTTGATTCTACTATAGTTTACGATCTCGTGGGATCGTTCCCACGTTTCTTTTGAACCGATCGGTCCTTCTTGCAGGATATCGTTATCATTCTTGTATGCTCGTCGATGCTACCATTCGCGTCGTATCTTATTCTTCTTCTTCTTCTTTTTCTTCTTTTATTCTATTTCCGCATGTTGCTAAATGAAGACTTCTTCAGTGATTGCTCACTGGTTTAATTGCCAAGAGAACATGCCACATAATTACAGACGACAATCGTCGACTGTTTCATTCTTTTATCCTGGTTGAAGGACTCGCCAAGTACTCTGACGAGAGTCAAAAGCACTTCTGAATCCCCGTGACTATTATCATTCTTTCAATTCCACCCCCAGAGACACACTTCCGAAGTGACGAGAGAGGGATCACGGTTGAGCATTCATAATTGAAACACAAGAGCCAAGCCCTCGTGAAGGGATGAATATACACTCAATGATGTTTGACTCGCGCCCAGCCTTGGACTCTTCGTTTGCTCCCATTGTCCTGTTGTTCCCTATGAAGCCATGCTTGTATACGAATCATCAGACAGATTTTTTTTTATACCAGCTACGACTCCTGTTACTCGATAGACACTGCGAAATATCGTAAGACTGTTGAAAGTTTTATTCGATAAGCCAGCATAACGATAAAATAGAGATTTATCATAAGGAAACTCGCAAATAATTGCGAGTTTAAAGCGTATCGTTCGATAATAGTATATTTCCAATTACCCTTTTGTTCGTCGTCCCCCACAATATCATTTTCATCTTGAGCCTCGATTCTTTTCCATCTCGGACAATCCGTCTGTTCGACCGTTCTTGATGGACAAGTAAAAAATCATTCGTTATTAACCTGAACCTATGGATCATCTCGAGTGGGTCAAGACAACGAATAAAGCAGAGGAGAAACGGAGAAAGGGTCGTATGGCCCAGAGAAAGAAGCAAGAGGCTGAGGTGTGTTGCGGCATGACTATGAAGCAAGATTAATGAGGCGAAATGCACTTTGGTGCGAAAGAGAGCCGAGAGAGAGAGAGAGAGAGAGAGAGAAATAGTGAACGATCTAAAGAAACAAGAAGACCGCCAGGCGAAGGTTGGAGGTCTATACGTCTGTTAGTCAGAACTAGCTGTGTTGCTTCGGTCTAAAACACGATGGGTATACAACTCGGTTGGCGCCAGCAGCTGACTGACCGGTCTATTCTCCTTTTTCATTCTTCTTATTCCTCTTCTTTTATTCTTCCTCGTCTTGCGGCACGATCCCAAGATGAGTCGTCACAGAATCTCACGATGTCTCTCCTCTGCTATGTACCTTTCTATCCTATGTATCGGCCGGTGCGAGGAAAGCGTATAAAGCTCGAGTTTATATATCTCCCGGGATCCCAGTGGAACTCTTCCAAAGAAAAAAAGAAAAAAAAAAAAAAAAGAAACAACGAAACGCTTCTCGCAACCGCGTCCAATCGGTCGATTTGAGCGGAGCACAGGTTAACGCATATAGTTTGTATAGGCTCTCGGAACGAAACATTAGATCTCTTGGCACTGGCGCCCGACCAAGCATCAGGTGAAGAAAAGACTCCGCGAACCTTCTACCTGCTGCTTGAACGTGTTCTCTACCCTTGGGATGTTTTTTTTTTTTTTTTTTCAACACCGCCACTAGCACCTTCGACTCAACAAGAATACAAACGATCGAAAGGATCGAAGAAACGGTAGACAATATAACTGGACATCGTGGCGTCATTCCTAATTGATACCCAACCAGAAAAATCATTCGAACAATCTTTAAAAGTTCATCAAACCGAAAGATCTGGAATTTCACTTCTCTCCATCGTAAAAATGGAAGTATAAAGAATCGGGAATATTCGCAGCGGGGAATGAGATGATAAAAAGAGATCCTCGGGAATGCAATATATGATCCAGAAAGTCTTGATACAGCATCAAGGACGAATTCTCGGCAAAACGGGGAGGAAGTCTCCGGATCGCCTCAGGTAGCAATCGTTGCAATTTCGTCGTCGTCGTTCTCGTCGTTGCGGGAACAGGTGCGCCGAATCATCTCTCGGTTGCTCGCTGGTGGGTTTTTTTTTTTTTTCCTGCGATGTCCTCCGCTGGTTTCAGGAATGCCACATCCATTATACCGTTTGGGGGGTGATTATACGTGTCTGCTGCAGGTTTGGTAAGATCGAGCGAGCTCTAAAACGAGACATGTATATCCATATGTAGAGATGGAGAGAGAGAGAGAGAGAGGGACCTTCCCATCGTGCGACACCTTCAACGCAACGCCGCGGTAGGAGAACCCGCCACCATATCCACGGAGACGTGTCATCGAGCGTTCAATGAAAAAAGTGGAGCAAAAAAAGTTTATATTCGCCGGCTCGGGCAACGCGCGAGATCGTCTCATCCCGAGCGACGAGCAAGCAGGTGCACATCGAATTGAGTCTACCTGCGAAAACGAGTGTGGACCACTTATTTTCCATCGCCCAAGAGTTCTTATACACATGTATGTATGTATAATAACATCAATCACGAGTTTACCCAAATAAGCCTTTAATTCGCTCCTGCAACGAGGCAAGTTTGCGT
>OY751320.1:21130190-21258968 GCA_963564615.1 Rhorus exstirpatorius
CTCTCTCTCTCTCTCTCTCTCGCTGCTTGGCTGGCTATGTCCGTAAAGGCGAGGTCGTTATACTTCCTCGGCTTAAATATGTTTAATATATAGTCTCCGTCAAAAAGTGCCCCCGTACATTCTCGAGCTATTCGCTCGAGCATAACTGGTACCCATGATCGTTCCCAGCGAAGACCTCCTAGCGTATTCCTTATCCCCATCCATCGAACCAGCATCTAACCACCATTCGTTTTCTCTTTCTACTACGTATCTTTGGGAGTCATTGCCCAGCCAGGTTACAAACTCCTCTAGTTTGGATATGTTAAGTTTCGTTTCTATGCTCACCTATTTGATTCGGATGTAGCCGAGTAATATCGCAACATATCGTAGTATCAAGAATATTTGATCTTTATTTACATTTTTTTCAATTTATTTTATTTTTGTACATTTTCTCGAGCCACTTGTTATCGCAATCACCGGATTGCTGCACTTTTCCTCGCTGCGTTTTATTTATATCTATCGCTTATTTGCATTGCCTATATGCTACTCTACATATCCTTCTCATTCTTATGTATTATTTTGTTATTTTCATCTTGCCACAGGCGTGCCACGGCATAAAAAAAAAATCAATCAATCAATCAATCTCTCTCTCGCATACAATGCTTCAAGGTTCGGCTCGGATTATTAACACGCTAAGGCAGGCCCAACTCCCAGAGATCAGCGTGCAGGGTTCTCTTGTCCCGTATGCTGACCTAGTAAAAAAAAAACCCAGGCATCCTTGTCTAAATTGCATCCATATCTCTAAATTGGCGAGATCAAAAGTCACAAGCATCCTAAATCGTGTCTATAAAACGCTGTATCAATTCAAGACTATAATCGGCAGGCACTCGCTTATAGTCTACCACAGCTCCTTGTATCCGCCCTTATATTCCAGATATTTGACTATTGCTCACTTGTCTTGTTAGACATCACCGGTACCGAAGACACCCAACTACAATCGAGCCCTTAAGGCCGTCCTCTAGTTTCTCGGCTGTTTTTTTTATGGCTTTTTCAATAATTTTTTTACGGGCAAAGCATCGAAATAATCAATCTCATTATTTTTGCATAATCTTTATTAACATTTAAATAAGCTTTACAAATTTTTTGAAGTCAAAATATATAATAGAATAGCAGTTATAGTGGCCGACAGGAAGACATCAAGTAAAAGAGGTGCTTGACGGTGACCAAGATTGCGGCTGTTCTGCTTATCTGAAATCAAAAAACCAAACGGCATTTTAATCTTCATATTCAAGACTAGCGATTGAACTAGAGTGAATTCTAAATTACAAAAATTGACTTTTTTATACACTTTTGAAAATTACATTCTATTTTTTACTCATTTTTTCTTAAGTTTTTCGCTCGTACGAAAAAAACTATCGAAGCAATCATGATAATCCTAGTTCAATCGCTGGCTTATAACATATTAAAGATGCTGTATAAATTTGAACAAGATCGGTGCAATAGTTTCTGAAATATCGTGGTTACCGTTTCGAAAAATGGTGTTTCGAGAAAAACGCGTTTGAAAGTTCGCGCATGTGATTTATACTAAAAATTTCATCTCACCGTCAATCTGCTATGCCTGGACCATACAATAGGCCTTCCTCTTCTTCTTGGAAGTCACGCAGAGCTGCTCGATTTTTTCGACCCGAGAAACTAGAGGACGGCCTTAATGTTTGTGTCCGCTTTGTTCTTAACGTACGCAAACACGAACATATATAACACCCTACTATGAGAAGTTGAAATGGCTCAAGGTTCCCCAACGTCGGAACTACTTTCTAGGCGTTCTTGTTTATCGGGCTTTCAAGTTGGGAGTTCACCGATTTTTTGCGTCTCAATTGACATTACGATCCACCGAGTCTACGCGTGCTCACTCATCTCGGGCACCCCTCTCTGACTTTGTCCCACCATTTAGTAGGACATCGGTGTATCAAAAATCAACACTATAACTCGGCTCTGGAATTCTCTTCCTTCCGTTATTCGCGACGCTCCGTCCATCGCAGCCTTTAAGAATCATTTCTTTGACCATCTAATTCTGGCACACTGGTGCTAGTGTTAGTTTTTAGCTTAATTTATTATATAATCTGGAACGCGTGCATTCTCATCAAATAGAGTCATCTTATTGTTCCTAGGCTCTGTAATCTCGCTGGTACTCAACTGCGGTTGTAAAATAGAATTAAGTTAATTGTAAAATAGAATTAAGTTAATATTAAGACAAATCGTATGCACCTGATCACTCTTGCCTCAGCTTACTTTTTTATACTTTTGGGTCTTTACCCAAGTGCAATAAAATATATGTTCTATTCTATTCTATATACTCTATTTTTCAACTTTGCGTGAAACATCCTTAACGGGAACCTCCTTCGTCCTCGTTCACGTTAATATGTGCTCGAGGAGGATGACGCGAGAGCCTTCGCCTCATCGACGAACGATCGGACGTGGGAAAAGTGAAGGAAAAAAAAAAAAAAAAACGACGAAAAATGTTAACCGAATAGACCACACCTCGCGAGAGATGAGACGAACACGACTCGAAAGGTGCCTCTATTGTCGCCCGCGCCGTATAGGAATGGAATTAGCTTCACGGGGTGTTGGAATGAGACAAGGGGGAAAAGACGATCTCGCGAGACGAAAGAGAGAGGCTGTTGGCGCCGTTCGGACTGCAGGCAGACGGCCAGACAGGTGCAGCCGTCGTCATCTGAGATCCCGCGACGAGACTCTCATCTCTCTCTCTCTCTCTCTCTCTCTCTCTCTCTCTCTCTCTCTCTCTCTCTCTCTCTCGCATCCTCTTTTCTCTCTACCAAAGAGAGACCGCGAGCTCGTATATATATATGAGCAGAGATGAGGAATCGAACGTAAGAGTGAGATAGAGAAAAGACTATAATAGTGCCAAAGACGAGAGAGAGACGAAAAAATAGCTCTTCGTCGTTCTTGATGCATGTACGAGGAAATGCGCATCTCACTGCCCACCAAAACGACGCTATATTTATCTCGTTGAGGGACACATACACACACACACACACCCACACGACTCGGTTAAGCGTGCGTTGTGTGCAGATTATTATCGCAGCAACTCTCTTAACGAAACGACATTGCAACCGTCTTTCATCATTTTCGTAATTATCGAACGCGAAGTGCTTTGTTTTTGCTTCTTCGCATTGATTTACCAATATGCATTCATTGATATTTACCGGTATAAATTTATAGATATTTTTTTATGCTTGTACAAATTTTTAGAAGACATTTCGTCGAGTCGCGTACACGCTTGACGCACCGAACGAAACGAAAAATCCAGGTGTATTTTGGTTTTTCAGATGACCCTTTATAGGCCCGTAGCTCGATCGCATTGAAAAAATCAGAAAATCCAAATGCCAAATTAAAGAAAAATCCTTATCGTAGCGCTATTTTGTGATTTTTTTTCAATGCGATCGAGCTATGGGGCTATAAAAGGTCACCTGAAAAACCAAAATATACTTGGATTTTTTTGTTTTAGATCAGTGAAACAGACCCAATCGTTAGGTACCGATGAAATGCTGCCTGCTCTTGCGGTCCAGCGCGCCAAAAGCCAATAAGGTAAACGTCCCAATAGCCGGACGTGTGTACCAGTGGCCGGACACCTCATGTTAAACTATATCTATATAGGTATTATTTAACATGGAGTGTCCGGCTACTGATACACGTCCGGCTATTGGGACGTTTACACCTTACGCGGGCTCAACGAAATGTCTTATGAAAATGTGTACAAGCATTAAAAAAATATCAATAAATATATACGCAACGGGACTTTTCAATAGGTCTTACTGTTTGAGCACGAAAAATTCATGAAAATTCATGTAGAAAATTCTGGTAAAACGGATCATCGAACGAAGCGTTTTTTGTTTTGCTTCATCGCATTGACTTACTAATAGTAACATAAAAAACATGATCGGCAAGATAATTTCAAAGTGGCTCATCGAATCGTGACGATTTATGAATTTTCTTAGTTTTGTATGAAAAAATGTGTGCCAGAGACAATTTGTCCAGTTTTTATTTTCGATCCCCCCCTTTTTATACATTGGACGATATTCGATCAATTCACCAATATGGATTGTTGGTAACGTTGCTTGGAATTCGAGTCTTTTGAAAAATTAGCACATACCGGTTTACTTATTTGATAAACAATTAGCCTCATTTTTTCCTTTCTTTTCATCTCCTTCTTCCTATCCCTTGTATGTCTTCTCTTCCTTTTTACCTTCTTTTGTATGTTAATATGGGGTTCATTAACAGAGGGTTGTCAATTTTTGTTTGGGAATCAAATTAATGCGAAAGTTAAATGATCTTTCGATTCAGCGGGGAAAAAAAAGTGTACGAGGATATCCGTTAATTTTTATTTGCCTAAATTGAAGATCCTAAGAATTTTTATTGCATTGATTGCATTCGAAAAGTCAATCGAAAATCCATGTATATTGATACATATATTTACCCCCTTAATTTTTGCCCCTTAATTTTTTCAAGCTCCGCCACCTGATTACTGCTATTATTGGGACAAAAAAAAACGTGTTTGTTGAAAAAAAAACCCAGGAATGTGCAAAATTCAGAAAATCCATCAAAGTAAATAATTACAAACAAATTTTGAATATTCATGCATAACTCCTTAATTTTTTCAGGCTCCCCCACCTGATTATCATTATTGGGAGCAAAACAAACGTGTTTGTCGAAAAAAAAACCCAAGAATTTGCAAAATTCGGAAAAACCGTCAAAACAAACATTTACCATATAACCTGCTCACAAATAGCATCACGAAATTTTCTAGGAGAATAATGAAATATATTTTTCTTTTCGATTGTTCTTCTATGATGACAATGCTACTTTTCAATTATAAGATGCTCCATGTATCAGTAATTATCCTGATCCAGAATTCTGGTGTCCGGGTGATACCAATCATCGCGACGTCAAAATGCTAGTAACGAGCATGCCGATCGTTAAAAAGAATCCCTCTCCTTTGCACAGCGGAACACAATAATTACGCATAATGGGTTAATTCAATTTAATTATCCACAAGTGTCTTAATTTAGGTACATCTTGCGCTTGAACGCGTTCAGTCCTTTCACTTGAACTTCACCCAACCTTAACGTGTGACACATGCATATCGTTTAATTTTATTTTACCCAATCACATGTGAGCCACGCAAACGAATATAAATTTTTTGTTAAGTTTATTACGATAAAAACGATTCAAAAATTCCGCTAAAAGGCGCAACTATGATGCTGCCACCCGCGCGGCTGAGTTTGGCAGTGCGGATCCCTATTAAAAGAGAGATTACCTTCGTTCAATCCGAGTAAGCTCTTTATCATCGACGGTCTATAAAGCTGTTTGACAGGCGGATCTCTTAGTTCCAGAACCTGCCATATATCAGCGCTGAAGCACGTGTAAACACACTGCGCGCGTTCACACATTCGAATTTTCGCCGATAAACATGTGATTCTTGGAATTCGACAAGCTCCTTATTTCTGTTTCCACAATTTATTTTTCATTTGCGAATTATACGAGTAGACCCATTGAATTTCCATTAATCAGCGATTTCATAACATCGATACGCAAGAGTCGTTATAATTTCGCGATTGTTCGCACGAGCTGACGCGACAGTTTGAAAAACTAACCTGCATCAACACAGTACGTATTTTTTACATTTTTTTTTTTTTTCATTTTTCTCCAACAAATCTCGTTAATCCCTAAAAAGAGAACTCAAAACGATGTTTGTTTAATTATACATTTCGATTATCGGGACAAATTTTGTTTCACAAATCCGAGATCGTAATGTGAGAAATTGGAAACGAAAACAAAGAAACAAAGAAACTTTCTCGAAAACTTGAAAAAATCTTTTCATCGACGCGCTAATCCGAGTACTCGAGTAAAAAATTCGTGCGCTTCGACCACGAACCATTTTTTTTCTTCGTTTTTTTTTTTTTTTTGTTTATTACGTCGACAGCTCTTTGCAATGTCGCGAAGAACCAGAGCGAGAGGAAATTCTCAGAACTGGGCGGAAGAAGACGAGATCATGGACGAGGGAGAAGCGGAGAATCGTGCGCCCGGTCGCGGTAATCCCAAGCTCCGAAAAAGCGCGGCGACGAGAAATTCCAATGCTCGCGCCTCGCAGGCTCCCTCGTCTCAGGTTCGCCTCTCGCAGGCTCCTTCCACCTCCGGAGCGTCGCGTTCGGCCACGACCTCGCACGACACGGATCCTTACGAATTGACTCAGGGAACTCAGAGAACCAATGCCAATAAGCTCTCGGAGGAGGAGGAGAACAATTTGATCGGCGGCGTCATAAGATACATGCTAGTCGCGGATCGTCCCAAAACTTTGCTGCAGCGAGCTAATATTATCAAGGCCGCGCTTAGCAATCACACGAAACACTACAAGACCATCATGGGCAAAGTACAATCGACTCTCAAAGAGGTGAGAATATAAAAAATGTAAATTAAAAGAAAGAATTTTTTTTTCGATACTCCGGACCGTTTGATTCGTATATGTGAACTATAAAACAGATCGCAACTGAGATTTAATCGATTGCAATCCAAAATTTTCGTTATTTCGATAATACGAAATTTTCTTATAGAAATGCAGAAAGTCCGTACATTTCACCCAGGACGAAATGAGAGTAATTTTTTTTTTTTCGGTACTCAAAACTGATTAATTCGTATATGTGAACTATAAAACAGATCGCAACCGAGATTTAATCGATTGCAAAGCGATATATTCGTTATTTCAATGAATCCGTAATTTTCGTATCGAAATCGGAAAATTCGTACATTTCATCCGGGTCGAAATGAGAGCAATTTTGTTTCGGTACTCCGGACTGTTTGATTCGTATATGTGAACTATAAAATCGATTCCGTGCGCGATCCAATCGATCGCGAACCGAAATATTCATTAGTTCAATGAATCCAAATTTTTTGTATCGCGCATCGGATATTTTTTTTTTGGCATTTCGCTTTCCTCATTATTTTATCTCGCTCGCGAGGACACCCCTCTAGGAGAAAGCAGAATTTTCCGTTTCGACTTTCTTGTAGAGAGGGCTCCGACCGATGAATTGAAAATATCGAGCGTGCGGAGAGTTTCAATTTTCGTGGTTTTAGTTTTAAAAAATTTTTAACGAAATATTCCAAGAAAGACATATCAATGTCAGCAGTGGTTTTTTATTTTCCTAGCTTTGTCATATTTTTCACAAAATAATATAATGCAATACGGCATATGCATTCCTTTACTTATTTTCTAACAATATCCTTAAAATACACATCGCGCGATCGAACATTTATCTCTTAATCTTCATTTACTCCACTCCAACTCTCTTTTCCTTCTTGCTCATTTTTTTTTTTTTTACAAACCTCTATTTCCCTATAGCAATCGCACATCCTTTTTTGTATTTTTCCCACACGGCATATTTATAATTGCTCCCTTTATTGCCCATTCATCGATTCCTTCCATCCGCTCCTCTGCATTCTTTCTTGCTTTCTCCGTTATCAACTCTCTCCCGTTTTTTACATATCAAAAAAATGTTTCATCTCGTCTCATCTTGTTCTTTATACATATCCTGCACTTTCAATCCTTCTTTCTTTTTCGCCCTTTCTATGTTGCCGCATCTTAACCTTGCCCACATTTCTTTGTCCCTTCCATTCGCCGCCTCTTCGGATCAGTATCTCCAAAGCGCATCATCCTTCTCAATAATATATTTGTACATTATACAACGATTTTCTCATTTTTTCCTCTTCCTTGGAATTTCCTTTTTCAAGTTTCCTAGCCCCCCTTTAATTCTTTAATCTATTCTTTCCACGTCTCCTCGTTCCCTCATCATCGTTATTATGTCTTCTATTTCCATATCTTTTAGAACTTTAACTAAATTCTTCCCCCATTTTGACGGTTCACCGTTTGTGATCGCCCTTGTACCTTCCAATCAGCAAATTTTTGGTCATCTTATCTCCTCCCATTCTTATCACTTCTCTAATGTACCTTAACGCTCTTATCAAATATTCCATAGTAGGAACTTTCAATTCTTTTCTCCTTTCTGTTCCACTCTTCCTATGTTGCCGCATTTTAACCTTGCCCACATTTCTTTGTCTCTTCCATTCGCCGCCTCTTCGGATCAGTATCTCCAAAGCGCATCATCCTTCTCAATAATATATTTGTACATTGTACAACGATTTTCTCATTTTTTCCTCTTCCTTGGAATTTCCTTTTTTAATTTTTCTAGCCCCCCCTTTAATTCTTTAATCTATTCTTTCCACGTCACTTCGTTCCCTCATCATCGTTATTATGTCTTCTATTTCCATATCTTTTGGAACTTTAACTAAATTCTTCCACCATTTTGACGGTTCACCGTTTGTGATCGCCGTTATATCTTCTAACAAGCAAATTTTTGGTCATCCGATCTCCCATTCTTATAACTATCAAATATTCCATAGTAGACACTTTCAATCCTTCTCTCCTTTATTTTGCGCCCTTCCTATATTGCCGCATCTTAACCTTGCCCACATTTCTTTGCCTCTTCCACTCGCCGCCTCTTCGGACCGGTATCTCCAAGGCTTCTCAATAATGCATTTGTACATGGCATCGTGCGACGATTTTCTTATTTCCTTTCTCTTCCTTCATTACAAACATAATCTTATCCAATTACGCTGATTACAAATTAATTTAAACTAAATACAAACGAAATTTTAATTCGTGCCAATCAATCAATCGAAATATTTACTTGAAATATTTGTTTCTATAATGAAAAAAAAAAGATTTTTGGCTACAATCTCGTGGAATTGGAAGGCACCAAGTACATCCTCACCAATAACTTGGATAATAACGGACACATCAACTTTCCCGACAGCGTAAGAGCTGAACAAGTACTTCTGTTCATAGCGCTCGCGCATATCTTCATGACCGAGGAAAATGCATGCAGAGAAGGTCAGAGAATTATTTCGTTCAGTTTTAATTTCTCTTTTCGATTATCTCCACGAATATCGCGGAGATAAAGCACCATTTTTTGAAAAGAAGAAAAAAAAAAGAAAAATTCGTTTTTTTTTGGCTAATTACAATTTACTGACGATCAATAATTAATTATTAATTTCAGACGATCTTTTCGATCTATTCAGAGCCCTCGATATCATTGAGGACAATGATTTTAAGAACGAGTACTTTGGCGATGTGAAATATCTTTTGACCGATGTGAGAATTTTTTTTTAACGAAAATTTTGTCCTCTCGTTACGTTTTATCTTTGCGAATAATACGTATTTCTCTCGTTTAAGAAATTCTTGAAGCAAGGCTACTTGGAACGAGTTGTTATCGAAAAATCGGATCCACCGGTGCAGCATTATCAGTGGGGTGTTCGAGCGGAGAACGAGATTACGCCTCGTCATGTCCTGGAATTCATGTCAAAGGTATCGTATCGTTGAAAAAAAAAAAAAAACCCCAAAAAAACAAAAATAGTAACGTAATATAAAATTTTCTTTATAAACCGTGAATTATCGATGAATGACGCGAATATCGTGAACTAATTTTGCCTGATTTGGAAAAAAAAAATTTCACGTGAGAACATCGGATTTGAGCTCCGAAGAGCACAATTCAAAAATAAGATCCAACTGGAGAATTATTTTCTGGGAAACAAACGTTCTTTTTTTTTTCGTTTTTTTGCGAAAAGTTTATTGCACCGCAAATGATCGATATTTCGATAAATTTTGTACTTTCATTGGCTCAAAAAGTATCGCAACGAATCAAGAAAAAGAAAATGAGACTCGTCGTAATGTCCTTGTACACTGAAACTCCTTTAACTGCCCGATTTGGGGCGGATAAGAGAATAAAATCGGGCAGTTAACCGTCTCCACACGTCTATCCGTGTGGCGGATAAAGAGCCGGAGGGGATGCAGTTAAGCGGCGGGCAGTTAAGCGATTTCCAGTGTAGATGAAACTTTTTTTTTCCATTTTCCCAATTCACAGCTATAAAATCATTGCCATTCGAGGCTGAAGCTTATTTTGTCTCGTTTTCTTTTTTTTTTTTTTCTTCATTCTTCGAAATAAATTATCAAATATTCACGACGATCGTCGAGCAATTTTAATTGAACGGAGTAAAAAAAAAAACCATGAGCCGCGTCTCGACGACTTTCGGCCGGCTGCTCGTCATTATTTTTTTTTTTTTTTTATCATCCTTGCAATATTTCTCATCGTTCTCGCACAGATCTTCGGTGGTCGTCCGTTGAACACGTGGCCGAATCAGTTCAAGACAATGCAGACGAGAGAGAATTTGAACGTATCGCAATAGCCCGCAAGTATCAACGCATCTCGTATCGTAATTTAATATTAATTAATTAGCCGCACGAAACGTTTACCCGAACTGGGAAGACGAGTTTTAGTTCTTGACTTTCGTATTTAATTTAATGAAATAACGAGTCTTCGAGCACGTTAGTTACGTTCGAATAGACGTAAGAATTTTTTTTTTTTTGTCTTGTGAATTCAATTATTATTAAATGTTTTACACCGATGCCTCAGGATATATGCTTTTTTTTTTCTTTTTCCTTTTTTTTTTCTTCTTTTAATCGGCTCCGTGAGTTTCGCGATTCCTAAAAGCAGCCATAAAAATGCCCCCGGTCAGATTAGGCACGAGTTTGTCGGTGCTCCCCGGATTCGATTCCGGGGTCAGGGATACATTCGAGTTTGTAAACCCGTCGCTGACCCGCGTATACGTTTTCCCCTGTCGTTCCACATTGTTCGAGGCCTCGCGATATCGTATCCATTCGGATTTATTGAGATAATAACACGATCCTCCTGTGTACCATCGCGCCTCGACTGCAATTGGATTTGCAAAATGCTTACACTCGCGTCTCTCGTTGTCTCAACTTTTCAGCCCCCTCCGCGGCCACACACGATCAATTTTAACGTTCAATCGATTTGGTGAATCAATTTCGGCTCGATTAAAATTCTGAGTATTTCATTCTCGATTTTTATTCATCTCTCATTGGTCCTAACTAGTTGGATTGAATGTTTTTTTTTTTTTTTTTTTTCGCTGTACTATGCTCCGTAAAAAGGTACCGGGCTCTCTCTCTCTTTCTTTAAAGTACTTACTTTTGTAACGATATAATTATAAATGTGAAAAAAAAAGAACAAAGTTGACACTGCGAAAGAATAATTAGTCAAGTGTGAAATAATTCTCGATAAAGAGTAAATAATAAATAAATGAATAAAGGGACAGGAGTGAAAAAAGTAAATAATTTCCCTGTGCTAAAATCAGAAGGTTGGTTAAATTTTTTTTATGTAGTTACCGCGAATGACGTAAAAATATGTTCGAAAATGTTAAAATTGAAATTTGACAACTTGAGGATGTATCGGACGTACCTTTCCAACAAAAAGTGACTTACGTCGACAATATTGCATACTTTATGATGAGATAAAAATCGGAGAAAATTCAACCACAATAAAGACGATAAAATGATTAATTTTGAATAATAATAATAATGCCAAAAAGTTATGAATAAATTGTATAAAAAAAACGTTGTTTAACAAATTTTTAGGGAAAGGTTTTTTTTTGACACGTGAAATGAATTCATTGATTTTTCTGAGTACACGTGAATTTTTAAAAAAATTTTCTTATCATTTTGATATTTCGGTTTTCGAAATTTTTTTAATTTTTAACAATGAAGGAAAAATCGTGAATTTTTGGTTATGTTTTCGTGAAAACATTGTACATTACAATTAAGAAGTTTCCTGGGCATTGAACGAACAGTTTCGTAAATACAACCTTTACAAATTTCCGAAAATCGAAATTTCAAAATGATAAGAAAATTAAAAAAAAAATCATGAATAGTCAGAAAAATCAACGAATTCATTTCACATGACAAAAAAAAACATTCCCTAAAAATTTGTTAAACAATGTTTTGTTTAAACAATTTATCGATAACTTTTGAGTATTATTATTATTAAAAAGTAATCTTCTTGTCGTCTTTATTGTGGTTGAATTTTTTCTGATTTTTATCTTATCATGAAGTACGCAATATTGTCGACGAAAGTCACTTTTGGTTGGGAAGGTTAAAACCGAAACGTCGTAAGTCCGCGCGTATACGACCTTTTTTTGGAACTAACCGAAGGAGTTAATTAAAATTCCGGAAGTTCGCGAGCGACGTTATAAGACTTTCTGGCATTGGTAAAAAGTGAAAACGTAGAAAGTTTTAGAAAAATCTCCGAAATGAGTCATCAGCTGATACGACGCTGCGGCTTCTAATTTGAGATGAGAAAAAAATATGTAACGATAAATAATTTCATAAGGTCCTCCGTGCGCCGCATAACCATTTTTTAATATTTTTTTTTTTTAATTTTCGTTTGAAAATTTTCAGCGCGGCACACGCGATATTTCTCAAAATAATGAATTCGAAAAATCTTTTATACGAATCATTATGAATAAAAAATCTAGTGTTTTATTGTAATTATGTATGATGATATATGAACGATTTTTACTAGGGAAAATGAGAATTAAAAGAAAAAAAAATTTCAATAGAAGGCCGTAAACATCTGGAAATTAATTAAAAAAAAAAAAAAAGAAAACAAAACAAAAAGGTCGTATACGCCGTAAATTCTAAAAAAAAAAAGGAAAACCTAAAACCAGAAGTTCATATCCGCTAAGATACGAATCTCTGCTTTTAGATTTTCAAATTTCAAATTTTCAATTGTGCGTTTTAATAATTTTTACAACAAATGACGGAAAAAAAATATCTACTACGACCTTGTGGCACTAAAATCGCCGTTTTAGGCGCTTACGACCTTATTCTATTATACACTCGATGTATATTATCATTTGCACGAATTATTTGAATCATTCTTTATTACAATGCATATTCCCGGTTCAGTGACCTGGCTTGAAATTCCGATAAAATTCTACCCGTGACGACTCTGATATATAAATAAAAAAATTCAATAAATTCTGTATAATGAGCCGAAGACAAAAGGGGCCTCTGATTTTTCACAATTTACTTATCGATCATTTTCATAAAACTGATCCTTTATTTTTCAACTGCACATCTTTGATTCTTACTCCAAAATGCAAATCATCATTTTTCTATTGTCATGTCATTTAAAAAAAATCTTTTAAAAAACACACATGTAACGAGCAAAATTAAAGATCGTTACATTTCGTTTTTTTTTTTAATGATCATTATCATGCAATGTATCCGGAGAAAAATAATCATTTTCGTTGTGTGGTATTGCGATCAGTGTGCAGTTACAATTACCGTAGGTCACTTTTGTAAAAAAAAAAATTATCGTAAACTAATTGTACGCAATTCGTAAAATTTCAAAATGCTTATGAATAATTTTTAAAAATACTTCCTGTGCGAGAAAAAAAAAAAAATAAACGGAGATCTAAAATAAGCGGAAGTGTTCGAACCGAATGGTAGGTCCACTTGAATGTAAATCTATCTCTGTGTGCACGGAAATTTAAGCGGATCTACGATTTTTCAAAATTTTAATCTACGTAGATGAAATTTTTCATAACTGTAGCAGATCTTAGATCTAATTGGAAGTTTGCATGAAATTTTTTTTTTAAATCATTCGGGCACATAACGTAGAGTAAGTATAAAATAATGAGGACGTATTTGTTTATTTTTCGTTAAAAATGACGGATGAACCTGTTATTTGCAATTTAATTTCACGGATTTTGATATATATATATATATATATATAGATATAGCGTAACATGGGTGACGTCATAATTTTATATTTTTCCATTTTTTATATTAATTTTTTATATTAATTATTTGATATATATATATATAAATGATATATGATATATATATAAATATAAAATTATGACGTCACACATGTTACGCTATATCTATATATAGATATAGCGTAACATGTGTGACGTCATAATTTTATATTTTTCAATTTTTTATATTAACGGCAATTTTGATTGAAATAAAAAAATTAAAAATACGTACTCAATATTTTTTCCTAAACTACCGGATTTTGATATAAAAAAATTTCATTTATACTCCCAATTAAACAATTTCACTCCAACTTCCAATTCATAGCTGATGATCTTTCTGATTGACTCTTCTTGGCTCGGATGGCGGAGTTAGTATGGCCGAAAAAATTTTTTTTTAAAAACGAGAAAATCGTCCCATTCGTGTGTCAAGCGATGCTTGAATGTTTGAGTGGATGGTGAATCTCGTGGATGGATGAAAATTGAGTGGGGAGAATCGCGTGCGTTGATAATTCGAGCTCATAGCTGCATACAGCCAGGTGGAATTTGTCGCATTGAATCCGAGTATAGTTCCGGGAATGTCCAATTGAGATAGAGAGAGAGAGAGAGAGAGAGAGAGAGAGAGAGAGAGAGAGAGAGAGAGAGAGAGAGAAAGCTGTAACTGATGCATTTATAACATAATTTGTCGATCCTGCGCGAGCTTTCGTCGTGTTCGCTGGCTCAGCTTGGACTCGACAGTCGTTGTTGGGCCCGGTCACGGCGCAGCCACCGAAAAACCTGCCCTGCCGCGAATCTGTGTCACGCCGGGGCTCTATCCAAGGGGTAAAGGGAGCAAATTTTCACAACCCCTCGCGCGCCCTCGCGACTCCAGTACTCATCCACCCTCACGACAGACTGCACTGCACTCTCGCACTCCCATATATACGAAACTTTTCACACAATTAACGTTATCGCTACTGTCATTGTTGACATTATTGTCATTGCCGTTATTATTCGAACGGTATAATTTTATATTTTTTTTTTTTCGATGGAAGAAAAATCGCCGTCCATTTTTCGTAAACAAAATCGAATATCGTGATAAACAAACGTCCTGTCGATGATCGCGTGAGTTTCAGATTTACTTGACTCGCGATCGGGGGCAATCATTGCCATTAAAACGTGTCGTCAATTGTGATTATTAAAAAAAAAATCAAGGTAATCGATTCATCGTGCAACGATGGTCATTGAGCTTGTTTGTTTGCTTTTTTTGTTTGTTTTTATTTATTTTTATTTTTTAGCGACAAACGATAGTACACCCGGCGAAAGATCCGTTCGTTAATCGATTTTTAATTATATTATTTTGTCGTTTGATCGAGAAGACCATTAATCGTGCACCGAGAGTCGGGTCAATCGGAGTACCGGGGGCTTGAAAAATTGTTTGGATTAATTTTCTTGATTAAACTTGAAATTTTTTTTTTTTTTTCGAACCAGCTGGTCATTGTAATTCTAATATTTTTGGGCGTTTTTCAAAGCTCTCGGTTACTTTGAAGAAAAAAAAAAAGAAGCATTGTTTCATTATTCTCTCTCTAATAATTTTTTTATCATCAATTATTCTGTAGCAAGTGATATTTGTAACTGTGCATGTGTAATCTTTACTCCATAATGGGAATGTATAGCTTTTTTTTTTTAGTACGTTCAATGAAGAAAATCTCCGGCAATTAAATTGACAAAATTTAACGATGTTTTTTCCTTCGATACTCCTGGAGAAATAATTATTTACATTATGGAGTAGATAGTAAAGTTAGAAATATCGCACGTGAGTGTTTTAATATTATTAGTAATGATAAATTTATAGAAATAATAAACGAATAATGCTTCTTTGTTTTTTCGCAAAGCAGTGAGCGGCAAAAACAATTTTTTTCAGCTAAATATTTCCAGTTGCCCGAAGCTGAAATTTTTATTTTTTTCGTTATTACAAATTACCGAAAAAATCAAAACCAACCGACTAAATATTTTTAATTATTCGAAACAAAAAAAATATTCCGAATGATGTACATGATTTTCTGTAAAATTATTAATTCTTGGGTGAATATTTGAAATTTTTGATACAATCCGTGATTCTCGAAAAAATATTTCTCATTTATCGAAAAGTTAGTCGATACTTTGAGGATAATTTTCCGAAAAATTGACAATTAACATCATATATCTTTCTAATTTTTTTTGAAAACTTAGTAGTTGGTAAAGAAATATTTCTAATTTCTTAAGAAATTAGCATTTATTAAAATTATGTTGCTAATATTCTTAAAAATTCGTATTTATTGAAAAAATATTCCTATTACACGCACACTTGCGTGTGTGCGCAAGTGCGTACCGAGTAAAGCCTACGAGCCACAATAACTCTTAATCAACGTTTTTGACAAATTAACGGCCAAGGTAAAAAATTCTTATTCAAACATAAATTGGAAATATCGACGGAGTGATTACTGATTTTTGAAAAAATTAGGAATATTCGGAGAATAATTAATAATTTACAGAGAAATTAAGAATTTTCGAAGAATAATTATTAATTAAAAAAAAAATTAGCAATATTAAGAGAAAAATCATTAAAGTTTTTAAATAATTATATATATCGATCGAATAATTACTTATTTTTGGAAAATTTAAGAATAATGGAAAAAAAAGTTACTGATTTTTTGTTTAATTAGTAATTAGTATTGAAAAATTTTTAAGTTTTAAAAAAAATTATCAATTTACCATAAATTATTACTATTTATTTAAAAACTTTACAAGTTTACCCCTGCCAAGTTCTAATTTAAAAAAAAATAATAATAATATTCTTTCAAGTTAAAATGATATTTTCTGAATAAGTAAAAATATAAATACTCATAATTTTTTATTTTCCCGTAATAATGAATTTTTTTGAAAATTATTTCAAATTACATCAAATATTTAGAAAATAAAAACAGATTTTTTTTTTCTTTGCCGAACGCTGTCCCAAAGTAACGAAATACCTACGACCTAATATTTAGCGATCAGGCTTAAAACTTCCCGAAGGTTTTTTGATTTTTTTTTTTTTAATTCGTACAATCCCTTCGACTTTAACGAGGACAAGCTCATTTTGTTCGTTGAACGATGCTCCGTAAAAAATTAATATTATCACACATATTTAACGATGAATTGATGGAACATTTTTTGTTTTCTAATAAACATGATCAGAGCACATTTATGTTTGATGAAATTTTGTAGATTTAACTTGATAAAAAAAAAAAAAAACTGCACGAAAATATGTCTTGTGGGATTACCATCGGAAAGAGCGTTTTACATTTTTATTTGTATTATTGATCATTGCGTGCTTTTTTTTCAAAAGATTCTATGATCCATAGACTCCTTTTTATTTCCATCGAAAATCGAAAATCGAAAACGATTGACGAAGGACCTAAACAACGGGAATTTATTAACGAAAATTTTCCTATCCGATTGACCGTGACTTTGCTTTTCTCGATATATACTCGTCTTGTTCGGCTGATATCCCATAGCTCTCTCCGCGTTAGATACAATCATAGATCTTAGAAAATGAATTTTGTGTTTTTCATTGGCATGCTTACAAGATTATCGAAAAAAAAAATCGAAGAATTGAAAAAAAAAAAAAAGTAAAAGAAAAATCTTCAAGATCGCGCAAAATTATATATATATAAATATATATATATATATATATATATATATACGCAATATTCTTTCGTATACGAAAAGGGATGAGCTTGGTATTTGGCCCGGACAATGATCGGTACGATGGAACACGAGGAAGGATTAGCGCGAATATACAAAGAGAATCTGCAACGAATTTCAGAAAATTCGGGACCAAATTAGTGAAATCTTTCGTGCCGAAAGTACACACCATGTTCAATCTTTATCAAAATATGAATAAGAAAACGGAGGATAATGATGGACGTCGCGAATCGGATGTGACCGGTCACGATAGATTTTGCCAGGAGAGACCGAGATCACGTCGTAAGCGAAGAACATTCTCGCGCAGAACACAGAGCGCGATGGAACTCGACGGCAATTCGATGACTACGGCCCAAGCGATATTGCGAAGAGGACGTAGCGCGAGTATCGAGGACGAGGACGAGGATAGCGACGAGAACGACAAGGGATCGTCACAATTGACCAACAAAATTGACAGCCTCGCGAGAATTCTCTTCAATCGGGTCTCCGTGGCTAAAGCCTGCCGGGACAACGAGACTAGGTATGACTTTTAAGGATGTTACTCCGTTATATCGATAATTGCCATGAAATTTCTTACAGCCTATCCAGTCTTTTATCCCCAAAACATCTGTGCATGGATTCAGTGAGATCAGGAGCCTCGTTTTCGAGCTATTAAATGTTTCAAAAAACATTATTTAACACGGGTACTTATATGCATGGTTTTGTTTTACGCATTATTGACTCAGAAATTCTCCCTGACTTTTCCAGGTTTTGCAAATATTTCAGGGAGATTAGGGTCAAATTAAAAAAAAAATGTTACATATTGAAATAAAAAATTAAAAAAAAGCACTGTAAAGGAAAAAATAAATACTAAATAAAATAAAATAAATAAAGTATCGACAAATCGAATGCGGAAGCGTAGCTTTAGAGCTTTTGGAGTAAATTAGTTTTTAGTTTTTTAAATTTTTCATTGTTTGGCACTGATGCAATTTTTGTTGTATATAATAAAGAATAATGTAAATATTAAAAATATACAAAAATATTTATTTTTATACTTTTCAGTTTTTTTTTTTTTTTAAGTTGGTTTCATTTTTCGTAATTCTGGCAAAAAATAAATTCTGTAAAAATTTCAGAGAATTTTCTAAATTCCCTCACTTTTCCCTGATTATTCCTGCGGAGGAAAGAAATTCCCTGAGTTTTCCCGGTTTTCCAAATGCGTAACAACCATGCTATGGTCACACCAGAAAAACAGGCTCCGATCGTTTTGTAATTCATGAACTTGAAATGCCAGCATTTAAAAAAAAATTGTATTACCCAGTTCTATATATTAAAAAACCGTGTGCGAAAGACCGTCTTGATTAGGAGCATTTTCGTTGAGTAATTAAATTTAACATTTTTTAAAAAATGCTGAAAAAAATTAGGCGTTCGCTGTCGATTTCAGATGCGACGGTTTGGCTTGTCGAATTAGGCTTCCTTTTTCAGAATAAAATCCTGGAGTTTTTTTTTTAGCGTCTTTTCATAGTAAATGGCATAAATAATTACTTATAAATTACATTTTGACAAGGGAAAAATGGCAACAATGAAATTTTGGCACTTTGCGCTTCAACTCGAAACGCTGCTCAAACTATACGTAATGGAGTAAAATTGCTCATAAGTAACTTTCTAGGTAATTGAATTCTCTACAAAAAAGTCCCCGATGGTATTTATCTAAAGTTAATAACTCAGGCGTGGCAGACGTTCAAAGTTGTAAGAATAATTTAAAAAAAAAAACATTTCAAGCAGGTGGATTTATTTGAATTTAGTTATAAATAAAGTTTTTTAGGCAGTAATGGCTTTCCGGTTGTGTCTATTGAGGCATGAATTTTTATGCATTTTTAATTCAACGCTAACGCGGTGATATTTAATTTTAACAACTAATGGGTCTGCTATTCTGCGATTTCACAAAAATCACACTTCCTCGTCACGCCACTTCGGACACCTTCCACTCATCGGCTATTGACTTTTCATACATGCCATCGGGGACTTTTTTATGGAAAATTTAATTCCCTACAAAATTGTTCATGTGCAATTTTCTCTATCTTGAATAGTTCGGACAGCGTTTGGAGCTGAAGCTCGGAAAACGTGAATTTTGAATTTTTTTTTTTTGCAACATAAACGTTAATATTTCGAAAACTTACAGGAGTGTATGGTTATAATTTGTGTACGTTGTTATCAACGCCATTTATCATCTAATAGCGTTGAAACGAAACCTCACAGTTCTAATTCTGATTTCGAGAACATAAATTGAGTGGCCGAGATGAGTGAGGATTTGACCAGCAGTGAGCCCTGCCTGTGTATTAGCATAGGGACCCCCCTCGGACGACTCGTCCCGCAAACAAACAGTGGGATGGGGAGACGATGAAAAATTTACAGAAAGCCTGAAACCAGGCGATTTTCGGGGATTTTTTTTCCGCAAGGAAAGAGTGCTCTAAATTTTTGAAATTTTGACATCTTTAATACACGCTTTTGCTATTTGGACAATTTTTTTTTCTCTACAAAACGACGGATGTACAGCTTGTTCAATTGGAGGACATCGTGAAGTAAGTTGTCCGTTCTTAATAATCTGAAATCAAAAAATCTGTTTTTTTTTTTCAAAAATTAATGGAAAAACGCTGGGATTGAACTTGTTACGATTTAAAAATATCAAAAATTGACGAAATGGCACGTGCTTTTGAAAATTCAGTTTGAATTTTCACGCAAAAATTTCGATAATTTGTAATTTAAAAAAAAAAGCATTTTGAAGATTATTTTAGTTCAATTTCTGGGTTTTTTTCTATCAATTTTTTAAATAAAAAAGATTTCTCGATTTCAGATTATCAATGAACGGACGGCTAGGCTGCGCACTTTGAGCTGTACATCCGCCAGTTTGTAGGGGGAAAAAAAAATGTCTCAAATAGTAAAAACATGAAATGAAATTGTGTCAAAATTTCGAAAATTCAGAGCAGCTAATTCCTTGCGAAAAAAAAATCCCGAAATTCGCCTAGTTTTAGGCCTTCTACGTGTTATTTTTCCCCCAGTTAAGCGAGATAAGAAAATCATCGAAACAAAATTTGTAATCCCTGTATTATTTTATTTTGCCGAACGTTCGATATATCCCGTAACGAGATGTTTCATCGAAAATTTGTCTTTTTTTTTGTGATCACAATTTTTGTTTCCTCAAACACAACGATAGCAGCCCAAATGTGCCAATCATTTTTTTTTTTTTTTTCAAAGATTCGTTGAAATTTCGATGAAAATGCAAATCGTAGTCAGAGTCAAAGGATCTTGTGGACGCGCAATTTTTGACCAATTTATAAATTTTTCTCGGACACGCAGCAGAACTTTGTGAACAGAAAAAAAAAATGATAATCCTGTAAATATATCTTATGGATATTTCGCATATGTCGTCTAAAAATCGAGACTCGCGACGATTCAAGTTCATCTCTATGATTTAAAAAACATAATTGACAAATTTTCCTCTATGAGCATAAGAAAGCTTCCTCAGTTTTGACGACGTTTTCGTAGAGGATCAGTTATAAATTCCCTTGAATTAGCTTCAATTATTTATATATTTGATTAAAAGCATCAATTATCGGCCAAGTTTGGGCTTCACTATCGGGGATCTTTTTGTAAGTTACACAGCTTGGTGTCTGTATTGAAAAAACACGTGTCAGAATTTTTTCAGATTTTTTCCTCCATTTTTTTTTAACTACCATTGGGTATCGAATTCCTTTATTTGAAACTTTTTTTCGTTTTTTTTTTCATTTAATTTTGGCGGCTTGAATTTGAAAAAAAAGAAAAAACAACCAATTCTCCATTTTTTTTGTAGAAAAATCTCAACTTTCCGAAAAAAATATAGCCTAATTAATATACGTGTAGAAGACTTAAAATCAAGATTATAATCTGAAAAGTCGTTTTTTCGCCATTGCCCAAAGTTCAAAAAAAATTTCCATATTTTTTTTCAGAAAGCTGAGAAAATTTTACATAATATATGTCATTTTTAAGTTGGGATCTCTAAAAACACTCCTGGGATCAATAAAAATGTAAAAAAAAAACGTAAATCTCATTTATTCTAACAATTTTAATATTTTTTTATTTCTTGGAGTGGCTGTTGAAGCGAACAATAGACAATTGTTGTGTACTGGTATAAATACTGGGTTATTGTTTTTGTTATTTTACCATTACGACAATATACAATCATTCCAGTTGAAATACATGTGCTAGAGAAAACGTTTCCAAGTTCGACACAGGTTTGAGTATAACTGTTACCAAATTATTTGGTACAGGCGAAATCGAATATCTTTGACAGTCTTAGAACGCAAAGATCTTTGTTCAATTTCAGTCCTTGAATTCAGATAATCAATATTTTCCAAAAACCTCAAAAGTTACATTTTGTATCAAAATTGTTAGAATAAATGAGATTTATAATGTTTTTTTTTTTTTACATTTTTATTAATCCCAGGAGTATTTTTAGAGATCCAAACTTAAAAATGATTTTTCAGATTATAATCTTGATTTTGAGAGTCTTCCACGCGGATATTAATTAGGCTATATTTTTTTTCCGGAATGTTAAAATTTTTTTACAAAAAAAAATATAGAATTGGTTTTTTTTTCAAATTGAAGCCGCCAAAATGAAATGAAAAAAAAAAAAAAAAAAAAAAAAAGTTTGAAATGAAAGAATTCGATAGCCAATGGTAGCTAAAAAAACGGAGCAAAAAATCTGAAAAAATTATGGCACGTGTTTTTCAACACAGACATCGAGCTGTGTAATTTGCAAAAACATCCCCGATAGTGAAGCCCAAACTTGGCCGATAATTGATATTTTTACTCATTTGTATCTTTGCAACTTCCATAAATGGGTCAGTTTGAAGTTTTTTTTTATCAAAGTACCATTCATTACCAGGAGTGTGTGTGGTTTTTTTTTGCTTATTTTTAATGGGCCTCTGCATAGCAGGGAAATATACGTTGAAAGGAAAGCAAGTATAAGAGCTGACCTTTTCATCTTGATAGGTTAACTCCGGTAACAAGCGTCACTCCACTTGAGAAGAAGCAGAGCGAGAGCAGAGACTTCTTCTGCTCTCGCTCACCACTTTTCATTGTACTACTTTGCTTTATCTCTCGCTCGAGTACCTGCTGTGCTAAGCTGAAGCTTAAGAAATGTCCACACACACACACACACACACACACACGCATGTGCACAAAGAGAATAAGAGAGAAAATAATACATGGCCATCGATATTGAGGTGTACATAAAATTTCCTCATTGTCCCAAGACTTTCAAAATTCTATAGCAATCAAGAGGTCTGTTATTGCTTCTTTTTTTTTCCTCGATCTTTCGTCACAGAGTCGATTGCCTGGCACTCGTAATTTGCTTGTTCACACTCAGTATTGAATTGGTCGATATATAATGTCGGATGTACGCAGTGAAATTTATATTGATGCTCATAGACAGTGTGTTCAAGAAATGGAGTTCCAGCCACTAAAATATCGTCGGGCCATCAAGACAAGAGCGCGAACGTAAAAAAAAAAAAGCTTATCAAATGGACAAGAGGCCTCTCCGCGCTGTACATTAATTGCGGGGGTTTTTTTATATTTTTTTTTATACAATTCTATTTATGCAAAGATATAAATTGAATAATTTTTCAAACTATTAAAAAACAAACTAGTATATCAAAAAAAAACGTAGTCCCAGTCTCCTGAGCTTTTTCTCTAACGCGATAATAAATTAAGACGCGAGGAACGAAATTGAAAGTGGCAATAATATTGTTATGACCATGTTTGTCTTATTGGATGAAACCTTTGCAGTCGTCGGGCAACGTGGAACACTAATGCTTATTCCTCGTGGCAATGTCATTGTCCAACCGTTAGCATATGCTTCGGATCTCGTTTGAGAAACAATTCTTACGAGTTGGATGAAATTGATAAAAAAAATGAAGCTGCACCGATGACAGATGAAAATGACAACGGGTAATCAAAGTCGAGGATTAATATTTTCGATTGAAGTTACAAATTCCTGATCCATATTTTTCTAAACTCCATAAATCATACGAAACAATTAATTACACGGCATTGTATATCGTTAACAACGTATTCATTCATTCTCAACTATTTTGAGGCTCTTCGATCTTGTAAAAATTATGTAGAAAAAATAAAAGGAAAAAAAATAGAGAAAAAAAACGGGTTTAAGCAAGAATTGACGTTTGTCGATGCAGAAATAGGGGACATCAGTACACGGCACTGGGCAACGGACCGCCCGCTGGCGAAGACGTCGGTGAATACATGGAAATGGAAAAGAGAACCCGCGATCGTGCATTGTCAATTTGTCAATCATACATTCAGGCAAAATCTCGTTACAATCTCATCGAGCAACTTCACAATGTGGGTAAGCGTTAAAAATCATAAATTTTTGGGGGGTTTAAACGCTGTAGAAACGTTATTAAAATGGAGATAAAGTCAAAACTGCATTTCCGATTGCATGAAAAGAAAAAAACTCAAATTAAAATTTTTATCACTGAATTGTGAGTATAAATGAAATTTTTTTATTTCAAAATCTGGTAGTTGAGGAAAAAATATTTAGTACGTATTTTTTAAATTTTTTTATTTGCATAAAAATTGCCGTTAATATAACAAATTGAAAAATATAACATTATGACGTCACAAATGTTACGCTATATCTATATATATCAAAATCCGTGAAATTAAATTGCCTATAACAGAGGTGCATCTGTCATTTTTAACGAAAAATGTACAAATATGTCCTCATTATTTTTACTTACTCTACATTATGCGCCCCAATGATTGAAAAAAAAAATTTCATTCATGCTCCTTATTACCGTTTTCATATCATTTTTTCTATCTCATATTGCTAATTATTTTTCTTATTCCCTATTTCTCCACAATGCTGTGAATTTTCTACTGAAGAAATTACATTCATCGATGCAACATTTATTTGAAAAATTGAGAAAAAAAAAATTTGTTTTTGCAAAAAGGCCTCGTGACGCATGAAAATATTTTTATGAGGACACGATAACAGCGAGATTTGAACGTTGAATATTTCGCAGGTTCTCGAATCGACAAGCACTGGTTCGCGGTGAGAGATACAATGCTCAAGACCGACAGGCTATTGACACTCGTGCCATTGAACAGAAATTGCTCGTTGAGCATTTGTCCCGCCACCAGGGATATCCTGAACGATCTTTTCCTGGCACTCCAGCATCCTTATATATGTCCCGTTTTGGATCTCGAGTTCGTCGATCACGAGGGACAAAATTATGTTATTCTCGTGCAACCGATGAATCAGGGAAGCTTGAAAGATCTCATCTACGGGGTGAGTGTACTTTCGTTAAGTTTGAGGAGGTTCTTAATCCAGAGAAAAACGGTAAGAATGATTCCAAAATTCGAGGGTAGAGGTTTGCGCTGGTACTAGAAATACACCGTAATTATTTCGGATTTTTTTATCACGCATAGTTGAGGAGAAAAAAAAAAACATTAAATATGCCGCCTATACGCGTGGGCTCTTATGGGAGAAGTATTCAAAGCTATGATCGGAGATTATTTTAGGAGTGAAAAAACAGTAACAGTTCCCCCCGAAGAACCGCTTAACTTTGGGTGAAAACAGAAACTTTTTTTTTCTGTGAACAAATATCACTCATGTTTTGACAATGTATGTGGAAGCTTGAAACAAAATTTTGAGCAAAAGTTGGGCTCTGTGGGTTAAATACTTTCCAAGTTATAGCGTTTTTACTGATTTTGAAACACTATTCTTCGAAATGCTCCTTGCGCTACAACTTCTATCGCAGCAAGCTGGAATTTATTTTCAGTACGGATACTAATAAAGACTAACTTTTGTAGCAAGCGATTTTCAATCCGACCTTTCTAAGATAAAAAATCCCCCTTAAGGGGGTAAGGGGGATGTTTTTTTTATCTTAGAAAGGTCGGATTGAAAATCACTTCCTACATAAGTTAGTCAATACTAAGTATCCGTACTGAAAATAAATTCCAGCTTGCTGCGATAGAAGTTGTAGCGCAAGGAGCATTTCGAAGAATAGCGTTTCAAAATCAGAAAAAAAAAACGCTATAACTTGGAAAGTATTCAACCGAAAGAGCCCAAACTTTTGCTCAAAATCTTGTTCGAAGCTTTCGCATACATTGTCAAAACATACGAGTGAAATTTGTTCGCAGAAAAAAAGTTTCGGTGAAATTACTTTTTGATAATTTTTGACCGAAATTTCACCGAAGTTAAGGTTGTTTAGAAGTTGAGCGGGGATGAATCAGAGTGGAGGAGATTTTTCTATGCTTATACATTGGGCGCTGTCAGTCGTTCACCCGCTCGGAGTTAATTTTGATGCGATTTTTGAAACATATGTTACAATATCTTCAAGGAAATTCTCCGTAGGTTAACGATTTTTTGGTATTGATCGACGCGGAATATTTCCAAGAGTACTCGGTTAGTTTTTCAACAAAATTTCAATGGCACGATTAGTTATATCGCGAGTTTATTGAGATTTTTACGCTACGAACGATATTTTCAGAGTTAGAACTGAAATAGGGGCTCCTCCCCCGACTTACCTCAAATTGTGCATATGCATGGAATTTCCCCTACCTTAATTATAATTCTGAAAATATAGATCGTAGAGCAAAAATGGTAATAACCAAAATTTCAGGAAATAAAATTTCCTGCCTGATTATCTATTAGCATTTTTACGATAAACTTGATGATAAACGAGATAACTGAAAATAAACAAATTTCCACCCCTAAATTCATCGTAGGTCTGAAAATATCGATCGTAGGGCAAAAATAGTAATAACCAAGTTGCAGAAAATAAAATTCCCTGCCTGATTATCTATTAGCATTTTTACGATAAACTTGACAACATGATAATTGGAAAAAAAAAAACCCGTTTTTTACCCCTATTTGCAGCCTGACTCTGTAAATATCGATCCTAGGATAAAAATGATGAGAACCGAACTTGCGGGGGATTAAATTTTCCACAACTTTGGTTCACATCATTTTCACTCTAAAGTTGAAAATAAGCGAGTTATTTGAAAAACAAAGAAGCCACTCTTTAAATCAAGATGGCGGCGAACGCAATCCTGAAAATCGAGATTTACACTACCAACCAAACCTCCCCTTAGTAAAAAAAAAAAAAAAAAGAAAATCGCTTTCTCCAATTTTTTTTCAAATTAAATCCTATTTCAACTGGACTAGTATCACAGTATGAAAAATAAAAATCAGACGACAAGGCTTTATGAGCACAGATTTGGGATAAGCGTGGATCCTTTCCCCCAAATGACCACCTATTGAGCCCCCAAATGACTATTGATCGTATTGTCAAAAGTTTTTGTTATCGAAGTTACCATTTATTTTGCCATGTACCACTGAAGATTTTTAAGCTCCCCCAATCGGAAAACTCAACAGCCAAAAATTCCATGAAAATTTGAGTAAATTCCAAATGATATTCAAAATAATAAGAATATCAATTTGCAAACTGTAGCTTAACGAAATTTTCAAATATCTCCCGTTTTTTTGTCTTCTTTTCTCACCATAATCCCTCGTATAATGTACCATTTTTACGTAATTCAATTTTGAAACGTACAATCCGAAGAAGATAAAATTAGTGTAACTCCTAAAATGCAATGGAGTTTGCAAATAAATTTAAAAATTACATTTTTCGTGACTCCAAAACTCTCAAACGGGGAATAAATCGTTGAAGGCATCGGTAAATTTTTCGGTTGACTCGAGCGTTTTTTTTTTTTTTTTTTTTTAAGATCGAGAGAAACGGCTGGAACGAAGATTGGGGCCGGAAGTACGCGTCGCGGGGAATAGGTCTTCCGATTGCGCAGATACAACAAATGGGTCGTCAAATTCTCGAGGCGCTTGTTTTTCTCAAAGATCGAGGCTTCCCGACTGTAACGCATCTGCATTCGGGCAACGTTGTCGTGCAAAACGGCGTGGCACGTCTGGCCGGTCTGGAAAATTCACTTCTCGGCTTCACGAGCCGTATAAATCCGGTCGTAACTTCGCGATCGTCCTACGGGACAACGATCGATAGTATATGCTTCGGTGAGTGTCCGCATATCTTGTTGTACGCGAGTTTTCGTCATTTTTCTTTTCTTCTCCCTCCTCTTTCTCTTCTTTTCTCTTTTTTCTTTTTTTTTTTTTTCTTCGCTCAGGCCATATGCTCTTCGAGATGTGCGCCGGCTACGAGCTGTGCTCCTTCAAGATGTCCCCGATGCATCTCAACGATCTCAGGATGTATCCCCAGGTTGTCAATCTCATGAATGTGATATTCAGCAAAAATAACGGTCATTATCCTAGCGTGGAAGAACTTCTGCTTCACGATATATTTAGAAATATCGATCTGCGAGAAATGAGAAGTGCACCAGTTACAGTAAGAACGGAATGATAAAACGAAAAGACAAAAAAAAAATCATTTCCTTCAGATCGAGACTTTCGTATTCGTGAATTTTTAATTTTTCCCAACAGATATTTCGTCCAACTCTGACGCCCTCGATACTGAATTTACTCGATGGGATCAAGAGGCACAATACCGGAAAGAGGTACGAAAAACTTCAATCAACTGCGAAATGCATTTTACTATATTTTTTTTTTTCCTCTTCTTCTTTTCTATGTTATGCGATTACTTTAATTTGTCCGAGACTCTCATTTAACTTCGGTGAAATTTCGGTCAAAAATGACCAAAAAGAATTTCAGATGATGCCTCTTTTTTTATCTTAGAAAGGTCGGATTGAAAATCGCTTCCTACAAAAGTTAGTCTATACTGAGTATCTGTACTGAAAATAAATTTCAGCTTGCTGCGATAGAAGTTGTAGCGCAAGGAGCATTTCGAAGAAAAGTCTTTCAAAATCAGGAAAAAAAAACGCTATAACTTGGAAAGTATTGAACCGACAGACCCCAACTTTTGCTCAAAATCTTGTTTGAAGCTTCCACATACATTGTCAAAACATGAGTGATATTTGTTCACGAACGAAAAAGTTTCTTTTTTCACCGAAGTCCCCCTCCCTTAAGGAGGATCGAGTGCTGCGTGCGCGCGGCAAAGGGAATTTAAGGCACCGACGTGGATGACGCGCGGGGCATGTTGCGTTTGGCATTTGTTTTGCCGTAGCCATATGGCGCGATTAATAACAAGAAATCGCGTTTTTCATTCGCATTATTCGCTGTGTGCAGAAAGCCAAGTGGCGCCGCGGCCGGCTGTACTACGCAAATTTTGCTGGAATAGCTCTCATTTTTATTTACATAGAACGAAACCTTGTTGGATTAATTTTAATAAACGAACGTTTTTATTCGTGCTGCATAAAGTTTTTTGAGGTGAGCTTGACTATAACTGCGTTGAAAAAAAAATCAATAAATCGACGTATTACGATGCAATGAAAATAGGTTTACGGCTACTTTTCCTTCTCAATTTGAGGCTAAGCATGAACCTTGTCGGTCTTGTCATACGAACCGACAAGGCTCGTATCGTGAACGAGAAAGACGTAACTCGGACTTTATTGTAAAGTAGATGAACGATTACCCGCGAAGTGCTCACCGCATATTCGGGTAGCCAATCATGAGAGCTACTAAAAAGGGAAAAAAAAATCAATTTACTTGTACTGTAATATTCTGACATTTGAATTTTTCATACCAGACAAAATATGCGCGTTTAACCTCAAGAATTTTAATTTCTTTGTTTTTTGCACCCAACGAATCTAGCTTTTGCGCTGCTCAACTTTATAAATTGCTGTCGGAAACGCGTGAAACTTAATTTCCGAAGTTGCGTAGCGGAAAAAATTCTTATATGAGCCCACGCAAAAGTTTAAATTTCCTTTCCGCGACTTCTCTATTATATTACCCTCAATTGCACTACGCGACTCCAGCAAAACATGCGCATTCTCGCCACCATGGGCGCTCCAAGTCGTTCTCAGCTGCTATAGTATGGCAATGCACACAGCGAATTATTTATTGCTAATTAACGGTGTTGTTCAAGATTCTGAATTTTCGCAGTAGGCATCCTGAGGATATTTCCAACGATATGCAAAAATTAGTTTGCTACGTAAACCAGGGTGTGTCGAAAATGAACTTTTTTTTTTTTTTTCTTTGCTCTTACCACTCAAAACTTTAGGCATTGACATTAAAGAGGCCCTCGCTCAAGGAGGACGCTCTAGCTTGAAGTTTAGAGGTCTCTCAACGAGGATTTAGGTTTCCCATCTGATTAACACGTAAAAAAAAAAATGTTTTTCGTTTAAAATTATGTCAGGCAACCAAAAAATTGGCGATGTCTGTGTTTCTTGGCTCATTTGAAAGCATGACTCATCCCCTGAACGATGATAGGTCGTTTTTCGACTTACCTTGTTCAAATTTTTTTACTCCACTTTTCGACCACTATAGTCACTTTTTCAAGTTTACAAAGTTTCCAAGGTCCAAAGTCCAAAATGAATTGCTACAAGTATTGATTGTTGATTATTTATATTCGAATCGACACTCGATACTTGTAGCAATTCATTTTGGACTCATTTTGAACCTTGGAGACTTTGTAAACTTGAAAAAGTGACTATAGTGGTCGAAAAGTGGCGTAAAAAAAAATTGGAACAAGGCAAGTCGAAAAACGATCTATCATCGTTTAGGGGATGAGTCGTGCTTTCAAATAAGCCGAGAAAAACAGACATCGCTAATTTTTTGGTTGCCCGACATCATTTTGAATGAAAAACAATATTTTTTGCGTGTCAATTAGATGGGAAATCTAAATCCTCGCTGAACGACCTCTAAACTTCAAGCTACAGCGCCATCCTTGAGCGAGGACCTCTTTAATGTCTAAACCTGAAGTTTTGAGTGGTAGGAGCGAAGAAAAAAAAAAGTTCATTTTCGACACACCCTAAACCGGTCATCTGTGATCATTGACTTTGAAATTCCGTCTAATTTCACGATCTGCCATAAGAAACTGTGCTAAATGGCCCAAATTTCAACTTTTTTTTCTTCACGAAAACGGTCTAGCAGAACCTACGGATACTTTGGGGTTAAACTTTTTTGTGGACATATCTATCTATAAAAAAAAAAAATCAGCACCTCTCAACAGATATCGATGTCGCACTCGACCCTCCTCAATTGTCTCGATTGCGATTTTTTTTTTTTCTTTCAATCGCATGCCGTTGCACTTAATTTTGCATGCATAACAGACAAGGCCAATCGTCACGATCGACGTTTCATTTATAATGGTAACAATCCTGTTCTCAGTACTTCGCGATCCTTTAGGGATTTTGTGAAAAAAAAAAAATCCAAAAATGACAAAAATTTCTTGCTCACAGAACACCGAATATAGATACGGAGGACATGATATCCCTCCAGAGTCCCGAGATCGAGACGACCGAGGGTTCTCTGCTGGATGAAATTTACAACGAGCTTTCAAACACAACCGTCTAATGTGGGATCAATCTTTTCATGTTTTTCTTCCACTTAAAATTAGCTTTAATTCGAAACTCTACTTGATAAGTGCCAAAAAAAAAAAAAAAAACCAATGTAAATATGGGGGATTTAAAAAAAAGAAAAGAGGGGCAATGGACGATGGTACTTGGAATTTGTCTAAAATATTTTTTTTCTTGCGAATTTTCGTGTATCAAACACATCCCTGGGAGGATTTTTCAATCTTGAGCTTCATTCAGTCAGGACAGCCCATCGAAGTTTCTCATAAAATGACATTCAAGGCAAATTTTCAAGCAGAAGGAATGAGAATTCGTAAAAAAAACTGCAAGTTTTTCCACCTACTTTTGAAAAAAAAATTCCGCCAATAACGCAGAATCACGTGGGAAGGAAATAACCACTATACTTTCACCTAACGAAAATAGGCTATTTTTTATTCGAAACACTCAAGTATATAACGATTTCTCAAATTATTACGAAACTTTTTAGCTTAATCTTCGATTTTTATTGCATAATTTTCGTTCAGGCTTATTGATTTTTCGTTCGTTTTTTTTTTTTTTTTTCCGTATAATTTAGCTGGAAACAAATACCCTATCACCTCTCCTCATTATACTGATTTTGAACAAAACCCTTGTTCAAACTTCTCTTTTTTTATAAGTTTCCAGCTAAATTATACGAAAAAAAAACCAACAAAAAATCAATAACCCGAAACGAATATTATGCAATAAAAATAGAAGACCACGTTCAGATTAGGTTCAAAAGTTGCGTAATTATTTGATAAATCGTTATGTATTTGAGTTTTTAAAATAAAAAATGGCGTACTTTCAGTAGGCGAAAATATAGTGGTTATTTTCTTCCCACGGGAAATTCTGCGTTATTAGCGTATTTTTTTTTTTCGAAAGTAGGTGGAAAAATTTACACTTTTTGTATTTTGAGTTTTTTTTTTTACGAATTCTCATTCCCTCTGCTCGAAAATTGGCCCTGAATGTGAAATTTTGATAATGAGAAACTTTGATGGGCTGTCCTGACTGAATGAAGATGAGGATAAAAAAATCCTCCGAGGGATGTATTTTATATATAAAAATCCGCAAGAAGAAAAATATTTTGGACAAATTCCAAATACCATCGTCCAAGACCTCTCGGTTTTTTGTGGAATCCCCCACATATATGTATTAGAGTGGTCCTTAAAAGGGTCATTTTTGAATTTCGACCGTCCAACACCGCAAATTGACTTCAAATAATTCCCTTATTTTTTCAGATTTTTTTATCTCAACTCTTATCCGTGACCCCAAAACGGTGGATTTCCGCATTCAACCCTTTCAGGGGCACATCAAATCTACGCAACCGATTTAAATGAAACTTAATACAGGGAGGGTTTCATGGATGGCTGATTACGAATCTGAGCTAAAAATTCGAAAATTCAAAATGATGGGTCCAATATGACAATATCAAATGATTTTCGGGGATTTGGTCCACCATATTGAATCCACCATTTTTAATTTTTAAATTTTGAGTTCAAATTCGTATTCACCGACCCAAGAAACCCCCCTAAACGAAATTTCATCTAAATCCATGCGGTATATTTGATGTGCCCCTGAAAGGGTTGAATGGTGAAAGTCAACCTCTTGGGTGCACGGGTCGGAGTTGAGATAAAAATCTGAAAAAGAAATTAGGTAATTATTTTTGAATTATTTGGAGCCGATGTGAAAAAAAAATCTGTGTAAAAGATCAGCTGTCCATCTCAATGGGAAGTGCCCCTTGAGTCCTAAATATTTGTCCTATTTAAGTAACATGCGTTTTTATGATGCTCCCAGTTTCGCTTTTTTTAAATTATCACGTTCTGGAGGCTAAAAAAAATCTGGGACGACACATCTCATGATTAATATCCCATGCAAGCCTCTGAAAAGAACGGCAAGTTTCTTGGATGTTTAAAGCGTAATAATGAAACATCCAAGAAACTTCCGGTTCTTTTCAGAGGCTTGCATGGGGTATTATTCAAGAAATGTGACAAGTCCCCGGATTTTTTTAGCGTTCAGAACGTGATAATAAAAAATCGAAACTGGGAGCATCATAAAAACGCATGTTATATAAATGAGACAAAGTTAGTCCTCGGGGGCTCTTCCCATTGAGATGGACAGCTGATCTTTGCACAGATTTTTTTTTTACATTGACTCCAAATAATTCTCTAAATTTTTTCAGATTTTTATCTCAACTCTAATCCGTGCCCCCAAGAGGTTGACTTTCTCTATTCAACTCTTTCAGGGGCACGTAAAATCTACCGAATCAAAAATGACCTCTTTAACCCTTTGACTGGTGAGCCCGCTATATGGCGGGCAACACAAACTGTGCCATAACTGGTGAGCCCGCCATTTGGCGGGCTGCCGAAAAAAATGCGTTATATACGAAATTTCTTAGAATTTAAGTACTAAAACCCGTACCCGGGGGTTTTCGGGGTCGCTGATTTCGAATCTGCACTCACAATTTAGAAATTCAAGATGGCGGATCCAATATGGCGGACCGAAAATGCAAAAAATCACTTGACGAGAGCGAACGTTGGTACTCAGGCGTTTTTGAGGTCCCTGATTGCGAATATGCACTTAAAATTTATGAATTCAAGATGGCGGATCCAATATGGTGGACCAAAAATGCAAAACGTCATTTGACGAGAGCGAACGTTGGTACTCGGAGGTTTTTGAGGTCCCTGATTACGAATCTGCACTCAAAACAGAATTTCGAAATGGCGGATACAATATGGCCGACCAAAAATGCAAAAAGTCGTTTGAAGTGAGCAAAAATTGGTGCTCGGGGGTTTTCGAGGTCCCTGATTACGAATCTGCACTCCAAATTTAGAAATTGAGTACATTTTAATTCTCACCTCCAGCATTAGTTCACAATTTTTATACGATCCAAAGTGTGCTACGAGGAGGCTGCATGGTAGGATTTAACACTTCATTTTTTTTTTTTTAATTGTTATTTTGATTTTTTTTTGTTTTTCTTTTGTTTCGACCTCGAAAACCCCCGAGCACCAATCTTCGCTCACATCAAACGACTTTTTGCATTTTCGGTCGGCCATATTGGATCCGCCATTTTGAAATTCTAAGTTTTGAGTGCAGATTCATAATCAGGGACCTCAAAAGCCCCTGAGCATTAACGATCACTCTCGTCACAATGACTTTTTGCATTTTTGGTCCGCCATATTGGATCCGCGATCTTTAATTTCTGAATTTTGAATGCAGATTCGTAATCAGCGACCCCAAAAACGCCCAAGTACCAAATTTCAAGTTCATAGTAAGAAAAAAAATTGTCTACCAGAAATGTCCACTTCACTTTCAAATCCTTTACCAGTGAAGGGGTTAAGGACCATCCTGATACATAATATCGAAACGAATCGCAAGGTGTGATATGGAATCAATTGAAGCGGAACAAAAAGCTCTTTATTGCCAGTAGAACGTTCCTACGTAATCTACCGGGCGCTTGAATAAATATTAACGTCAGTAATATTTCACTTTTTTCCATAAATGAAGAGAAAAAAAAAAAAGAAAAGAAAAAAAAATCATGTGCCAAGTGTCCAGTCATTTTTCCAGCAATAAAAAAACATATACGAAAGATTAATCAACCAACCCGGATGATTGCTCCAAGTTTCATCCCTTATTCGTGTCTTGGAACAATTAGAAGAAAAGAAGAAAAAAAAAGTGCTTCAAGTTTCTCGAGTTCTTCGTAAATGTTTTATTCGGATGACCATGCATTTTTTTTTTAATATTAATATTAATGCCACTCATCTTTCACTTTTTTTTCCATGAATGAAGGGAAAACAAAACAAAAAAAAACATGTGCCAGTCATTTTTCTAGAAATAAAAACTTATACGAAAGGTTCTTCAACCAACCCGATGGTTGCTCCAAATTTTAATCCCTTAATCGTGTCTTGGATTGATCAGAAGAAAAAAAAAAAAATGCTCAAAGATTCTCGAGTTCTTCGCAAATGTTTTATTCGGATAACCGTGCATTTTTTTTTTTTTTTTTTTTTTTTCTTTTACGGCATTGTAAGACAAATTTACAATTGGTAAATGTTTTATTGACCATTTTAGTTTATTTTTACGAAGTTGCGAGACAAATTTACAAGTAGCATTTGAAATGTGCTGCAGAGCTTTAGTGAAATCCTATTGTAATTGGAATATCCGATTCAGTCAATCTTATACAGTCTTACGATTAAGTAGAAAAAATAACTCGCAATATCCGTAGCCGCAATTAAACGTTCGCATCAACGGAGGGAATAAACGCAAAAAAAAAAAAAAACAAAAAAAAAAATAAACCCGTTTACCGCGAGCGATGAATACTCCGACAGACCTTCGGTCCAGCTGCATTGACTGTTTTCAACGATTGAACAGACCAATTGGAAAGCAAAAAACATATTTTGCAAACGTTTTTTCTTTTTTCTTTTTTTGTTTCAAGAGATTGCTCTCCCAATTCTCAAATTTATTTCGAATACGCAAATGGCTCCGGGCGGATGTGCATTTTTTTTTTAATTTCAACTTCGACGGCCTTTACTTCGCTGTCGATGGATTTTACAGTCCGGACGTGGAAAAAAAAAAAATAAAAATAAAAAAAAAAAAATAAATTATACTCGCTGTAAAGTTTATGATGCTCCGGCTTCGAGTTCGCTGGCCGGTGTGTCCGGTTCCTCGTCGTTGTAAATATTCTCAGCCATTTGCCATACTTGCATGATATTGTCCTCCGATACCGAACAAATGACCCAGGGCTCGTTCGGATTCCACGAGAAATCGCTTATCTTGGCCGTGTGTCCGCCGTGAATGAACTAAAAATTGAGATAAAGCAAACAAAAAAAAAAAAAAAAAAAAATAACGGACGAACATCATGTTAGGACAAAGTTGAATCACGATCGTAAATCATCAAGCTTAACCCCTTTCAGTCACAGACGCCACTATATAGTGGCGTCATTCTATTTTCAGTCTCACAATTCAATTTTTTTTTTGACATGGAAGAGTAAATATATGTTCCCAATGTTTTTTTTTTAAGCTGAATCCGAATCCAAAGTTGAAATTACAGTAAACGTGACTACAACCCCTAGAATGGGGTGTAAACTACCCCTTTTGTCACGAAATCAAATTTTTTTGGCAGACTAGTGCAGATATTCGTTTCTAATGTATTTTTCAACGCTGATTCCGAATCCAATGTCAAAAATATAATGAATATAAAAACAACCCCTAAAATGGGGTGTAAACTACCCCTTTTGTCACGAAATCAAATTTTTTTCGGCAGACTAATGCAGATATTCGTTTCCAATGTATTTTTCGACGCTGATTCCGAATCCGATGTTAAAAATTTAATGAATATAAAAACAACCCCTAAAATGGGGTGTAAACTGCCCCTTTTGTCACGAAATCAAATTGTTTTGGGCAGACTAATGCAGATATTCGTTTCCAATGTATATTTCGACGCTAATACCGAATCCGATGTCAAAAATATAATAAATATAAAAAACAACCCCTAACATGGGGTGTAAACTACCCCTTTTGTCACGAAATCAAATTTTTTTCGGCAGACTAATGCAGATATTCGTTTCCAATGTATTTTTCGACGCTGATTCCGAATCCGATGTCAAAAATTTAATGAATATAAAAACAACCCCTAAAATGGGGTGTAAACTGCCCCTTTTGTCACGAAATCAAATTGTTTTGGGCAGACTAATGCAGATATTCGTTTCCAATGTATTTTTCGACGCTGATTCCGAATCCGATGTCAAAAATTTAATGAATATAAAAACAACCCCTAAAATGGGGTGTAAACTGCCCCTTTTGTCACGAAATCAAATTGTTTTGGGCAGACTAATGCAGATATTCGTTTCCAATGTATATTTCGACGCTAATACCGAATCCGATGTCAAAAATATAATAAATATAAAAAACAACCCCTAACATGGGGTGTAAACTACCCCTTTTGTCACGAAATCAAATTGTTTTCGGCAGACTAATGCAGATATTCGTTTCCAATGTATTTTTCGACGCTGATTCCGAATCCGATGTCAAAAATATAATAAATATAAAAAACAACCCCGAAAATGGGGTGTAAACTACCCTTTTTGTCACGAAATCAAATTGTTTTGGGCAGACTAATGCAGATATTCGTTTCTAATGTATTTTTCGACGCTGATTCCGAATCCGATGTCAAAAATATAATGAATATAAAAACAACCCCTGAAATGGGGTGTAAACTACCCCTTTTGTCACGAAATCAAATTGTTTGCGGCAGAATAATGCAGATATTCGTTTCCAATGTATTTTTCGATGCTAATACCGAATCCGATGTCAAAAATATAATGAATATAAAAACAACCCCTAAAATGGGGTGAAAACTATCCGTTTTGTTACGAAGTCGAATTATTGTCGACAGATTAGTGCCGATATACGTACCCAATGTCTTTGTCGACACTGCATTCGAATTCCACGTCAAAAAAACCATAAACCAAAAAAAAATACCTAAGGTGAGGTGGAAACTACCTCTTTTTTACGAAATCTAAATTTTCTATATTTTTTTTGCGTGTGTGTGTGCGTGTGTGCACGCATAAATTTGGTAAGTACGAAAAAATGAATATGTTATTACTAAGCCATCCTATGCGTATAATATATATATATATATATATATATTTATATTTTTATATAATATAATATATATATATATATATTTTTTTTTTTCATTGATTTATATTATTTCGTTGATGTATATCATATAGGGGAAAAGTGGGATAGACGCCGCATCAAGATAGATGCCGCGGCAATCGTGTCGAGACATGCTTAATTATTACACTCTGCAAATATTTAGTTAAAAAAAAAGCTTTCCCTCGCCATCCCGGCAAGTAAATCGCCCTGCGACGATCGGTCGAAAATATTTATTTCCTCGTGACCAAAGGGGTAGGTTTACCCCCCTTTTTACGCCATTTTAGGGGTTGCTTTTGAGTATATGTTGTTTTCGACATCGGATTCGAATTCAGTGTTGAAAAATACATCGGAAACTTATATCTGCACTGATTTGTCGAAAATGATTTGATTTCGTGACTAAAAGGGTAGTTTTTACCCCGTTTTAGGAGTAAATTTCATGATTATTGTATTTTGAAGATCGCATTCGTGTTCGGCAAAGAAAAAAAAACATTGGAAATGTATTTCTGCACTAATCTGTTCAGAATGATTCTATTACCTGACAAAAGGGGTAGTTTTTACCCCATTTCAGGGGGGTTGTTCTTCAGTTTTTTGTATTATGAACACCGGTTTCGGATTCAGCGTCGAAAAATACTTCGAAAACGTATATTTACACTTCAATGCCAAATAAAATAGAATTGCAGGATCGAAAGGGTTGAAGTATAATTGAGGCTGGAATGAAAATACCAGTAATTCGGGGGGTCCGTCTTCGGCGTCCTCGGGCGATTGTTCCTCGCCGATTTTACTGAGATCCCAGACGTGCAAGCGTCTGTCAGTGCCGCTGCTGGCGAGTATCGTCTCGTTGTGGGGCGACCATTGTACCTGGAAAATCTCATCCTTGTGCGACTCGAACGAGTGCAATTTGAGCTTCAAATTTCGCAAATCCCAAAGCGCGACGGTCTTATCGGCGCTTCCGGTAGCGAGTATGAATTCCGAGTAAGGATTAAAACTCAGGCAATTAACCTCAGCCGTGTGAGCGTCAACCGTGTGGCTGGGTTTGCTCGTATTGTTACATCTGTGGGAACAAAAATAAATTTAAAAAAAAAAAAAAAAAACGAACCAAAGCGTTATAGTTGATATTGAAAATTCGTTGCGACGAATTCAGAGACGAGTAAAATTGAATTTATTCATGAAATTTGTTAAAGTATACTCAAAATATTTCTTGCAACGATTATTATTGTTTTTTTTTTTTTTTTTTTTCACACAAAATCATCATCGACCATGTCATATTATCAAATTTTTATGTTTAATAAAATTATAATCGAAGGATAAAAATGATGATATGATAATATTATTTTTGTCTAATTGGGAAATGAAATTATGATTAATCTCCCGGAGTATCGAAAATTTCATTGTTTTTATTGCGAGATACAAACCTCGTGTCCCAGATCATTAATTTTTGATCATCGGCGACAGAGCCAAAGAGGGATTCGTGCAAAAGATGCCAAGCTACGTCCTCGACGACCGCCGTGTGGCCAGTAAAAATTGTCTTCGCGTCGATCACACGATTTTCCTTGGGAGTTGCATTTATGTCCCAGAGACAGATCGTGTGATCGTCGGAAGCGCTGAGCAAGTAACCATTGAGATTTGGATTCCACGAGAGACCGTAGCCTTCCTTCTGATGGCCGCGTAGCCTTCAAGGAATATAACGAAAACAATTTATTACAGTAGACACATAGTCGAGAGTCAAATAAATGCAGATTTGATTCTTTTCGCTTTCTCATAGACGAAGCTTTGTTTTCATGAAAAAATTAAAAAAAAAAAAAAAAATTCGAGATTTTGATGCTTATGTATTCAGAATGTGTCGAAACAGCGTGAAAACACATTCAGAAAAAATTTCTGGACGTATGTGTGTGCGTGTATGATTGTGTGGGTACTGGCCGTGAAAAATTTGAAAAAATATTTCGCGTACACCTCGAACGATCAGACCGAAATTTTGCACACAAGTAGAGCAGCGAAATCCCATTGATTGATAAAGTTTATGCAAAAATTGCTCAACAATTTTGGACTTTGTGGTATTTTGAATTTTTCAAAAAATGTCTGTGGTCGCTCTAACTTTTGTAAATTTGCAGCTATCGGGTCGAAACTTGGTATACAAATAGGCTAGGGGACAAGGATGTTTGATATTAAATATGGCGACAGTCGATAAAGGGGTTCAAATTTTAGAAAATTTTGAATTTTTTAAAAAATATCTACGGTTGCTCTAACTTTTGTAAATTTGCAGCTATTGGGTCGAAACTTCGTATACAAATAGGCTAGGGGACAAGAATGTTTGTTATTAAATTTGGCGACAATCAATAAAGGAGTTTAAATTTTATGAAATTTTGAATTTTTCAAAAAATATCTGCGGTCGCTCTAACTTTTGTAAATTTGCAGCTATCGGGTCGAAACTTCGTATAAAAATAGGCTTAGGGACAAGGATGTTTGTTATTAAATTTGGCGACAGTCGATAAAGGGATTCATATTTTATGACATTTTGAATTTTTCAAAAAATGCCAGTGATCGCTCTAACTTTTCTAAATTTGCAGCTATCGGGTCGAAACTTCGTATAATTATAGGCTTTGGGACAAGGATGTTTGATATTAAATATGGCGACAATCGATAAAGGGGTTCAACTTTTATGACATTTTGAATTTTTCAAAAAATGCCAGTGATCGCTCTAACTTTCGTAAATTTTCAGCTATTAGGTCGAAACTTCGTATAAAAATAGGCTTAGAGACACGGATGTTTGATGTTAAATATGGCGACAATCGATAAAGGGGTTCAACTTTTATAAAATTTTGAATTTTTCAAAAAATGCCAGTGATCGCTCTAACGTTTGTAAATTTTCAGCTATCAGGTCGAAACTTCGTATAAAAATGGGCTTTGGGACAAAGATGTTTGATATTAAATATGGCGACAATCGATAACGGGGTTCAACTTTTATAAAATTTTGAATTTTTCAAAAAATGTCTGCGGTAGCTCTCACTTTTGTAAATTTGCAGCTATCGGGTCGAAACTTCATATAAAAATAGGCTTAGGGACAAGGATGTTTGTTATTAAATTTGGCGACAGTCGATAAAGGGGTTCAAATTTTATGAAATTTTGAATTTTTCAAAAAATCCCAGCGATTGCTCTAACTTTCGTAAATTTTCAGCTATCAGGTCGAAACTTTTCGTACAATCGAATTCAGAAAAGAAGAAAAAAAATTTTACCAAATGAAATTTAGAAATTAAAAAAAAGCGTGAAAATTAGAAATTTGCGCATCGCTTCCTCATTGTTATATCTCGCTCGCAAAAGCTTCCTCTATGAGTTTCCAATTTGTACGTATTTTTTTTTTTTTCCATCAATTTTCGTAAATTTTTCAAAATTTTACCTCAGATCAGGATGGCATTCTCCGTTTGGATCCGGTTTACTCGGATGTTTGGTATAATCAAAGACGAGCACGTCGCTGGACGGCGTCTTTGTGGCTATTACGCAAGGATTTTGCGGCATGTATCTCGCTCTGTTGACCTCTCCTTCGTGATTTATCTTAATCTCAATCTCAATTTTACCGCTGACGGAACCAAAGCCTCCAAATTCGCCCTTCTCGTTGTCATAATGAGAGGCGTCGAATTGAGCATCCTCATTGGGCAATTGAACGCTCGCGATGAGAAGGTGATTCTGTTCGTCGGATGTGTGGGTACCCAGTATCAAACGATGAACGGAATAATCCTTGCCCTCGGGCCTTGTAACGTCAGGTAGCCATTGTGCCGTCAGCGATGGCCATTCAAGAGCGTGCGTCATCACAAGGTCGTACAGAAAGGGAGTATTCTTTTTCCATATTTTATACTCCTCGTTGATGACGCGCTCCTCGACCGCGTCGTCGAAGGTTTCTTTATATTAAAGGGAAAAAAAAAAAAAAAAAAAAAAAAAATTGAATTTCATGCATCAAGCTCTCGGTATTTGAAAAATCGATCGTTAAGCGGTCGATGATAAATTTAATGAAAAATCATTTTTGGCTGTCGAGGACACGCTACAACAAATCTCCCGGATAACTAAAGGCAAATAATTCGATTTTACGGAACATAAGAAAAAAATTATCGAGGATCCACCGGTCGAACAGTTATTATTATGTTTATTTGCATTACTCATTATTGCCGATCTTTTGTTTCAAATATCATTTTTTCTATGCCGTTCGATCGCCAGTGCCCGCTTCTAAATATGTACCCTACGTAAATTGTATTTTCTTTTTACGCGAATCAACGGAACGATGAAAAGCTAATTTTGTTAAAGTTCTTTTCTCCATTCGAATATGGGCCATTGATAAAAGTTTCGAAATTTCGGAGCAAACTTTGTTCCTGCAACGCCAGTACGGTTAATAGGCACTTATCGAGAGATATGCCTCTCACGCCGGGATTAACGAGTTACCCGTTCGTCGAAATTTACGAATCTTCGAAAACGTGGACGTACGAGAGAAACACTCGTGATAACGAAAAATTTTCCGAGCATCAAGCGAGGTTCATTGATCGATCAAAAATGCAATATATCGAGGAAAATTCGCGCAAAAGAACGAAGAAAAAAAAAAGTATCGTTGTTTACAGCGGGCACGGACGACGCATCATTTTCATTGAACGTCGAGTCTACACGCTGAATTCAGCGAGCAATTAACGGTTAATTATAAAATTAAATTGATTGTATTCTTACCGCCGTCTTTGTCACCCATTTGTAAGTACGTTGATAGAGCTCGTTCGGGGATCACGGAAAGAACGAAAAAATAAAGGTTCTCGTCCTACCGCCAAAAGGACTCTGCCCGCCAAAAAGCAAGAGAGAGAGAACCGGGAACATCGACGGACAACCGGCGAGGATATGAATTATACCGCGATAAGAGTGAGAGGGGGAAGAAAAAAAAACATATTTCACGGTCTCCATCTTGGCTGATCGGAAACTCTGTACTCTCATTGGTCACACCCTCGACTTCCGTTCCATTGTCAATAGACCGGAAGTCTGTAAATTTCGTTCGAATGAGAAAATTACGCGCATTTAAACAATTTCAAGAGTTTTTTTCTTTCAAATTGTTGTTACGATCGGTAAACTCGGAAATTATAATTACTCCAGCCTGTAAAACCTTCATTTCCGCAAGCGATGCTAATCCGACCGATGAAAATAATTTCGACGAATTTTTTTTATCAATAAATCAATGTTTTTTTTTTTGTCAATTGAAATTTAACTCGATAACCACAAGCCTGCGGCTGTTTCTCCACGTGTGTATATAATTCCCGTGTATATGCAATCGTGAATTCTCTCCCCCGCCGTTGCTCATTTATTATTCATGTTTACAACGAAGAAGAACGCGTGGATAATTCCATATCGATGATGCCTTCGGCTTTCGTGATACGTAGCGTATAATAATATCTCGAGTTGCGAGAGTTTAGAAATAAATACGACAGTCATGGCCGATGTGGCCGCAAAGAGGGAAGCCAGAAGGCGTAGAATTCTTGAAAATTCGGAATATCGACTGCGAAGAATCACCGGTCATCTTAATCACGATGAATCTTCAGGTAAATATATATTTCACGGACTCTGCCGAATAATCAGCTGTATTATCCGTCATGTCTTGTGTGTTTACAAACACACTTTAACCTGTCAATGTCGCGCTGATCGTTTTTGAGGGTGAAACGAAAAAAAAAAAAAAAAAAAAAAAAAAAAAAAAAAAAAAAAAAACGACAAAATAATTTATTTCGACACAGACGAACGAAACGAGAAGGCGGTCGAGGCTCAGTCTACCGTCTCGAATTCCACTCCGAATGGAATTTCCATGAGCGTACCGATCGTGCAAAATCAAACCTTCGATTCTCTGATTAACGGTGAATCATTGACATTAATCGATATATCCCATACGTTATTCTCGATAAATTATTATAAAAATGACGATAATGTGAGCGGTAACCGGGGTAATTTTTAGAAATCAATGCAAATATCGACGCGGACGAGCCTTCCGTAAAATCTGAACAAATTTATGCGGCGACCCAAGAACTCTTGAGTCACGTTTTGTCCGGGCAAAATGTGCCTCGCGCAATAAATCAAGAGCGACGTCACGCCTCGAACGATTATGGGCATAAAGAATCGTTCGATCGCGACGGCTCGAACGATCCGAGATTCTCTCGGGATCGACGAGATTCTCGGGCTGGCGCGACGCCGGGCAATTCGGAAAGAGACATTCCAGCTCCAAATTCCTCGACGTCCGAACGATCCTCTTCGCTGATCGGCGTTTTGTCGAGTCGTCTGGTGTACGCGATACTCGCCGTTCTTGTAAATATTATGATGATTCTCAAGATAGAGCATTTATTCGGAACGGTGAGAGTTTAATTCTAGAAATTTTTATAATTAAAATTATAATTGATCAATGATTCCAAGCCCCGCAGCGTCGAAAGATAAATGGAATTGCCATTTTACAATTTTTTTTTTTTCCCACAATTTTGCCAGTAGCGAAGTATAATTTTCGAAAATATCTTTCGAAGCCAAAAGCATGTTTCGATTTTTTTTTTTTCACATTATATATGAATTATTTTATTCAAGATGTTGATTACATCAAAGAGCAACATTTCAACGGTATTTAAAAAAAAATTTCATCCAAAAATGTTGGAAATTCAGCCGGTGGGACCTGATTTTCGGAGACCCCTCGAAAAAAAAAAAAGTTTCCTCGCGTCGGTCGAGATAACTCGTGATAGCTTTATCCGAAATTGAAAAATCAAATATTTTCTGTTGGTAGATAAGTATGGCTCGTGATTGAACGAAGGATATTTAAAAAAAAAAAATTGAAATTTGAATTTTTGGCAGAATTGTATGCAAAATAATACATTTTTTGGTACAATTTACAATACGCGAAGCCTTGTAAAATTAGTTGTAATAAAAAAAAAAAAAAAATCTTTCGTTCAATCACGAGCTTATACCAACAGAAAATAAAATAAAATAAAATTAAATTAAATTAAACCAACGTGATCGACGAGAGGACACTTTTTTTTTGAGGGGTCTCTGTAAATTCGGTCCCACCAGCCGAATTTCCAACATTTTTGGATGAAATTTTTTTTTACATACTGTTGAAATTTCTTTTATGTACCTAAAATTTTGAATAAAATAATTTATACGAGTAAAAAAATCAATTATCGGCCAAGTTTGGGCTTCACTATCGGGGATCTTTTTGTAAGTTACACAGCTTGGTGTCTGTATTGAAAAAACACGTGTCAGAATTTTTTCACATTTTTTCCTCCATTTTTTTTAACTACCATTGGGTATCGAATTCCTTCATTTGAAACTTTTTTGTTTTTTCATTTAATTTAGGCGGCTTGAATTTGAAAAAAAGAAGAAAAAAAACCAATTCTACATTTTATTTGTAAAAAAATCTCAACTTTCCGAAAAAAAAAATATAGCCTAATTAATATACGTGTAGAAGACTCTCAAAATCAAGATTATAATCTGTAAAGTCGTTTTTTCTCCATTGCCCAAAGTTCAAAAAAAATTTTATTTTTTTCAGAAAGTTGAGAAAATTTTACATAACACATGCCATTTTTAAGTTGGGATCTCTAAAAACACTCCTGGGATTAATTAAAATGTAAAAAAAAAACATAAATCTAATTTATTCTAGCAATTTTAATATTTTTTTTATTTTTTTGAGTGGCTGTTGAAACGAACAATAGACAATTGTTGTGTACTGGTATTAATAATGGGTTATTGTTTTTATTATTTTACCATTACGACAATATACGATCATTCCAGTTGAAATTCATGTGCCAGAGAAAACTTTTCCGTGTTCGACACAGGTTTGAGTATAACCGTTCCGAAATTATTTAGTACAGGCGAAATCGAATACCTTTGACGGTCTTAGAACGCAAAGATCTTTGTTCAATTTCAGTCTTTGAATTCATATACTCGAAATCTTCCAAAAGCTCAAAAGTTACATTTGGTGACTTGTTTGAATGGTAAAATGTTTGAATTTACCAAATGTAACTTTTGAGTTTTTGGAAAATATTGAGTATCCGAATTCAAAGACGGAAATTGAATCTTTGCGTTTAAAGACTGTCAAAGGTACTCAATATCATTGCATTCGATTTCGCATGTACCAAATAATTTGGGAACAGTTATACTCAAACCTGCGTCAAACTCGGAAACGTTTTCTCTAGAACGTGTATTTCAACTGGAATGATTGTATATTGTCGTAATGGTAAAATAATAAAAACAATAACCCAGTATTTATACCAGTACACAACAATTGTCTATTTTTCGTTTCAACAGCCACTCCAATGAATAAAAAAAATATTAAAATTGTTAGAATAAATGATATTTACGTTTTTTTTTACATTCTTATTAATCCCAGGAGTGTTTTTAGAGATCCCAACTTAAAAATTACACGTGTTGTGTAAAATTTTCTCAGCTTTTTGAAAAAAAAATATGGAAATTTATTTTCGAACTTTGGGCAATGGCGAAAAAACGACTTTTCAGATTATAATCTTGATTTTGAGAGTCTTCTACACTTATATTAATTAGGCTATATTTTTTTCGGAAAGTTGAGATTTTTTTGCAAAAAAAAATATATAGAATTGGTTTTTTTTCTGCTTTTTTTCAATTTTTAATGAAAAATAAAAAATACGTCCTCATTATTTTTACTTACTCTACATTTTTGTGCGCCCCGATGATTGAAAAAAAAAATTTCATCAATACTCCTAATTATGGCACGTGTTTTTCAACAGAGACACCAAGCTGTGTAACTTACAAAAAGATCCCCGATATTGAGCCCAAACTTGGCCGATAATTGATGTTTTTACTCATATATAATGTGAAAAAAAAAAAAAAATCGAGAAAACATGCTTTTTTTTGGCTTTGAAACCCATGTCAATCCCTTAAGAGTCATCGAGCACACGTGACCAACTCAGAATCGAGAGTAGCGCCTCTCGCGGAAAATTTTGAAAAACATGCATGTCGAAGTTAGCGCTGCTTGCGGCAGATATGTCAACCAATGCATTCACCAAAAAGTTACGGATGTCGATAGGGTAGAATGTAAATGTTACAGTGGCGGCGCATGTTTCATGAAGGGCCCCGATTGCCCCCATTGACCCTCAAAGCTTATTTTATCTCAGGGCTCACTTTACGCTTACGCCATCACTGCTGCTTCTCCGCTCTTACCGACAACCGTGACTAGCGAACCTGGCGTTAGTAGCCGGAACTGTGAAATACATAGCACGTACTGTCATATAGCCGTAAGCACGGCTTTGACGTCTCCGTGTGTATTTTTCGGATTATCGCTTTGTTTTTCAACGAAACAAGTTAGATTATTTTTTAAGAAATGCAATGAAGTGGCAAGCAGCTCCGTCTGGTCCGGTGAAGAGTGGCAGATGTGCATGAAATTCATAATAAAATGTATTTATCAATTGGCGAAAAAAGAGTGGGGGCAAACGACAGCCGCCTCGAGTTTTCGATGATTTATTGTGCTTCAAAAAAAAAATTTCCACGGAGCGGAGGACCAGACGGGATTTCTTACTAGTCGAAGGAATTTATTTTTTATATTCAATTGTGCGATACTATTATATTTTCGGCGAAATCCGAAAAATACGTTTCTCTACAAATCTTAGTTCGCTTATTGTCCACTTGGCGCTTCGTATGCCCTCGCTCGATGACTCTTAAGCTAGAATTCGTATCGTTATCAAAGTTCATTGAGCATAAAACAAAGTTTACAATTTTTTTTTTTTTTCTTCCAGAGCGTCATCGTTCCTTTCTTCGTGGTCATGATCGGACGAATGTGCGCATGCAAAAACGATGACGCGGCTCAAGGCAACAATATGCTGGTGGCTGCTCTCATATTGTCAAATTGCAGGCCCGATCTCGTCAATGTTATTCAACGGCTCAAGGGCGCCCTCTCGTTGTTCGGCAAAATTTCACGCGATCTCGCCGTTTACATTTTCACTCTCGTACTATTGTACACCGCGCTCTCGCCCTGCCGGGACGAAGCCGAGGCAATATTTACGAACGATATTGCGACGTAATTTGCAAAATATTTATTCTCTCGCCTCGCAACGATGAATTATCGCTTTTTTTTCTTTTTTTTTTCCCCCCAATGTTTTACCGACGTATCCGCGTGCTTTATTCGAATTTCATCTTGAAGCGAGGGCCGAAATTATCCTTTGCACTTGTAAATACGTCCCGTTATAATAAATCGTAAATGAAAAACCGCACGTGTCGGGTCGTGTACGCAGATCCGGATCTCTATGCCGCACGAGTGTAATTAATTTGAATAATAAACAAAATCGCATTGCCTTTTCACATTCCTCATTCCGCGCGAATATTTCGTTTAACGTCCCCTCGAGGGAAGTATTATAGTCTAGAAAATAATTTTTAAGCAATTTTTAAGCTCCGGTTATTCATGCTGGAACTGTAAAATATTTCAGTACCGCTCTCTCTCTCTCTCTCTCTCGTATTCTTGTGACGGTACAGTATTACATACAATTATACGACACGAATGAGAAAGAATAATCGGGGGCCACATCATTTTGACGAAAGTACAATATGCCGAATCGTTACTTCGCCGAAAGTGTTGTACTATTCGCGAACGTAATTTTTACGAAACGTTATATCAACGAATCGTTGTACGAACAAAAGTCAAATTAACGAAAGTTATTTTTGCGAATCGTTTTTTTTTTTTCGCCAAACGTCATTTTGGCGAATGTCATTCTACCGAAAATCATTTTTTCTTTATCGAAATGTTATCCACCGACCGAGACAGGGTGTGGCCACGAAAAAAAAGCAAAAAAAAAATCCCTGACTTTTCGCTGAAAAGATACCCAACTTTGCCTCAACTGAAATCTGAATATAGAATTAGGAGCTTATCAGATTAAGGATGTTCCTCCGTTATATCGATTTAATGTCATCGACTTGAAATTTTTACAGCCTGTTGGTGTGTTTATCCCCAAAACGTGTGTGCAAAGATTCAATGAGATTTCGAAAAAATGACGTTCGACGAAAAAAAACGATTCGCAAAAATGACTTTTATTCGAACAACGATTCGCCGAAGTAACGTTTCGGCATATTCAATTTTCGTCGAAATGATGTGGCCCTCGCACTTGATTCTTTTTCTCTCGTCGTCTCTGGACCGTTTTGCCCCGCTTTGTTCTACCGATGGGCCATCGCATTCTTAATCGACATATTTGAATTTTAAACTTAAGGAGGTTCTTAACCCAGAGAAAAACGGCAAGAATGATTTTAAAATTTAAGGGGAGGTTTGTGCCGGTACTAGGAATACACCGTAATTATTTCAGATTTTTTGACCGCGTAGTTGAGAAAAAAAAAAAAAAACATTAAATATGCCGCTTATACATGGGCTCTTATGGGAGAAGTATTCGAAGTTATGATCGAAGATTATTTTAGGAGTGAAAAAACGGTAAAATTTCCCCGAAGAACCGCCCAAACGACAGATCAGACCTTCGTAGATATAATTTGACCAAAGTTTTTCACCGTTACGATTGTGAAATATACTTGTAAAGAGAATTGAGCGCGAGTACAATGGCTCGGTGTAACAAATGCCGAGCGCAATCTGCCCCGCACGTCGCCCGCGCCGCGCTTTTCGAAAAAACCGTTTCTTCGGAAGAATGCAAAAAAAAAAAAAAAGATTTCATCAAATTTTCAAAATATTCCCTGAACCTCGGCGGTTTTTTTTTTATCTCGAGGCAAACGAAGAAGGAAAAGAGGAACGATGAAAAAAACTTTTTTTTTATCAATATATCAAGTATATATTCGAGACTTACATAATACATGCCTCGGAGCAATACTCTTCATTCTTTGTATAAATCGTATCGCTTCGATTATCAAAAATTTATCTTCTATTCTGTAAAAACAAAACAAAACAAAAAAAAAAAACCAAATACTTCAAGTGCGCCGCGTCGCGTTCATCGAGGAAAGGAAGAACGATTTGGTCGGTCGTAGAGAAAAACGAAAGTAAAAAAAAAAAAAAATGAAAGACGACTGTCGACCCTGAGAAATAAAAAGAAAAACTATCCGCAATTAAAATTCAGCATAGGGTGTCAAGGATTGTATGAAAAAAAAATAAAAAAAAAATAAAATTTAACTCATTATTACGATCGAATATGGTAGTTTCGCTTAAACTAGTCATCTGAAAAAGAGGAACAAATAATACCATGAAGCAGCTATAACGATGGTACAGACGGAAATTGATGCGTAAAGAGACGCTTTTCCGTCGCTGCGATATGATTTTTCAGGCTCAACATAATTATAACCGACCGATTCATCGAAAGTATCGTGCCGTTTTGTCGCTTTTTTTTCAACCGATCGCGCATCATCGATCCCGTTGTTTCGAAAAATTTTTGCCGTAAATTTTGACGTTACAGGATCGCCGCGTTTTTTTTTGACCGCGAACGGTCGTGTCTCGACGCTCGACGGGCTCTCATCGGCGCTCAAAGCCCGCGAGCGCGGGCGACGTTCGGCGTTGGGGCTTCTAATGTTATATGTGCCCCGACCCGTTTTTACGGTATCCGAGAAAAATCCTGTACGTGACGATGATTTATCATCATCATCATCGATCTTAAGGAGACGGGCAGGGCACGCGTAGCCCTATTCCGGTTTCGGCGATTTTAGATCTATCAAACCCCGATTTCTCACGACATCGATATGACCGAGTCTCACCATCTTTTCCTCCCATTCTCTCATGTCCTGTCGATACTGTTCCATCAATTTTTGACTCTCCACGTGATACTTCGTTTTATCCTCCAGTGACATTGAGTTCCAGCTCGCCGCGACATTTCTTATCCAATCCTTCGATAATTCAAACGGCAAAAAAGGATTATCAGTAAATTATGAAAAAAAAAAAAAAACAAACAAACTTCGTGAAATTGGCGAAAATTTTGAGCATTTAAATACCCACGGTTATTTTTTCATCCCTGTCTTTCGTGTATTTTCTCTCCTGTAGATATTGAATAAATGCGGTAGGCGGCTTTTTCGGTCTTCCGAGCTGTTCTGTTTTCTGTTGAATATTTTTCAGTAATATATTACCTTTCATTCGTCCATTTCACTCGTGAAACGCGCCTCTACATCCCCGCTCGACATAAATTAAATATTTAAAAAAATATATACACGTAAAATTGATGAAATATTTACTTTTTTAAATTTTTGTTTCTCCGCTTTGTCCTGCTGTTTCTCTTGCGCCGCTCTTATCGTTCTCTTTTGCTCCGGCGTTATGGACTGTTCGTAGGTCATCACTTGCTTGGAATAAGACAACAGCTCGACGTCGTAAGCTTTCTGCAAAATATCCTTCTCCGCTGCGTCGTAGCTCGACCAATTTTTCGCCACTCTCCTCAGTACGTCCTTACTGCTGAGATTCGGATCTTTCTCCAATACTCTGATACGCTCGTTCTTCATGTATTTGAAGAAAGGAGTCAGGGGCCTCTTGGGCTTCGGCGGTATGCCCAATTGAATGAGAGCCTTAGGCTTGAGCGTCGCGTACGACTGGGCATTTGACAAAACATTCCTGAAATTATTTACATTACGGATCGTTGAAAAATCGTAGTTGCGAAACGAACAAACAAAATGCGGTAAAAGTATTTCTATGCTGTATTTTTTTTTTTTTTTATATTCGAGCGATACAGATATATTGTACGGTAGGGTGTTTGACATTTAAAAAATTTTCGATTTTTTTACGGGCAGATGCAAAAAATGCTTGCTCCTGGTCTAGAAAGAAGTATCCAAAAAAGCGAGCACCGTAGCACTAGTTTTAGGGCCTCCGAAAACGATTATTTTTATTGTATTATTATATTATATCCGAAAACGATTATTGATATACAGTAGAGCCTCGATTATCTGAACCCGTCGGGACCGGGCCTAGTTCGGATTATCGAAAGTTCGGATAATAGAAATGCGTTGTCGTAGATAGCGGTCTTACATATTGCATATGGGAAAAATAAGAAAAACGGGCAGATATTTTGAGTGATTTAACGTTATGCTTGTGTATTTCAATTATATATTTAAAACAAAACAGTAATATATGCCTTCATAAAAATTTAGTGTTTAATTTCAGGCTTTTTTTTATCATAAATTGCTGAATCTTTGGCTGCCGTATGGAAGCTACGCGTTTTTTTGCGGTTTATTCGTTCAAAAAGAAATTGTTATTACGGACGTACAACAAATTATCTCGGAATCATGTTTATTTTATTTTTTCTTCAACCAATCTAAAATATATATTTTTTCATACGTTTGTAACGCTCTCGGGTAATATTCGTAGTATTCACTTTTTAACGACAAAGTCGCTTGGATAAATTATTATTGGACAGAAGAAAAAAAAACAAGAATCAGAAGTCTTGCATGGAACACGACGATGCCATTGTATTTAACTCTAATAGCAAATTTTTATAAATTATTCAGCCAAGTTTTATTCCGTGTGAATTTAAAATTTTATCAATGATACGTATCTTTGTAGCAATTCTTAAATGACCCCTTGCGAAATTAATTTGTCTTCGAACATAACGAAGCTCGTTTTTTTTTCGTTTGAAAGTACTTTTGTCGAGCGAATGTCGAAAACATCGGACGAGCAGCATTTCGAACGAAAAACAAACAAAAAAAGGCATTTTTATTGTAAAAAAAAAAAAATCGCGCCATGATTCGGATAATAGAACGTTCGAATAAAGCAAGTATATGTTCGAATAACGGAGGGTTCGGATAGTGGGAGTGCGGATAATCGAGGTTCTACTGTATTGTTATTGTACGGCGTAAGCCTTTTTCCTTGAAAACCATGAGGTAAAACTTGTTCTTTTTTATTACCTAATCATTTTAAATATTTGCTCTATCCGGTGGTTTTTTTTTTTTTTTTTTTCATTGATTTCGTATATTTCTATGCAACATAAACAATTGAAAATCGAATTGTGGACTAAGGTTGCTCAAAAAGCTTGCGTATAAGATCGAATCTTTGACAATTTTTTTTCCCAAAAATCGCGTGGGAAAAAATTATAAAAAATAAAAATCGACGAGACACATGGATAAGCGGAAAAGAAATTACGAAAATTTCAACTTTTTGTCCAAAAGTACCGAACCACCTTAAACATCCGGCGACCCTCTGTTTTTATCGTCGTTGCCGGATTCTTGAGAATTTTTTACATGCGTAGGGACAGTTTGTATCGAACATTGAGGATTAATCGGTATATATATATATAATTTATAAGATAGAATCGTGGTCGGCGCGTCATCCCCATAAAGTGTCGTATAAATTTAACGATTTTCAAACTCATAATTTTTGGGTTAAATGTTCGATAGCGTGGCTGGAAATTTTTCAAATATTTCGGGATGTATTTTTATTCGGCTGTAGAAAAAAAAAAATCAGCAATTCGGGTTCGCGCAAGGAATACCTTGAGCTATGAAACGTGGAAAAACTACGATGTACGTTATTTGTGTGGCTCGCGTATGCAAAACGCGGGGGGGACTCCTAATCCCGATAGAGCTACCTTTTTTTTTTTCGTGTAACCGCGTACAATTTAACACTCAAAATGTCTGTTAGCGGGTGTATCATTGAATGAAAGATAAATTTGGATAAATCGGTATTACCTGCTCGACAAAAGACTACGATAATTTGCACTTGCACTGGCAATGCTGAAAATCCTTCCGTATCCGGCCATCTTATAACCTCTCTCGTGTGTTGTGAAAAAACGGGCTATTGTAGGGAAATAACAATTCGTAATGAAAAAAGGGGCGAGAAGGGGAAACCGACGAAACGACGAATTCGAAAGCGCACTAGCGCACACGCGTTCGGAAAAATAACGTTTCAAACTAAAGCGGAATTTTATTGATTTTTTTTTTTTTTCGAGCATAAAACTGTATTATCATCCGAAGGCATTAAAATTCCTATTGCATTATCGTCAGATCGTTACGATTGATTGCCGCGAAATTTTCGTCAGCTGTTTGAGCGGGCGGAGCAGCGACAGAGATTCTATTGTCAAATTTTATTGTAATTATACTTTGGACACTTGCAGAGCTGTCATTTACGGTGCGGGTTTAACTTGTTTTTTTTTCTGTATATTAACGAATATGTCAAGACCCGGGATCAGGCTCGATGCGAAAAAAGTGGTGAGTCAGTTGTGACTCGATCGCTTCGATGATTAATTATCGTGAAGCGATAGTTATAATTTTTTATTGATATTCCTATTTTTTTTTTTTTTTTTTTTCGATGTCCGAAGGACGAATGTGACGTGTGGGGATAATTGCGATTTCAGAATTCCGAATTGTTCACGCTGACTTACGGTGCACTGGTGGCACAATTGCTGAAGGATTATGAAAATGTCGACGATGTCAACAAACAGTTGGAGAGAATGGGTTACAATATGGGCGTTCGTCTCATAGAGGACTTTCTGGCGAGAACGGGCTCGGGACGTTGTTACGACTTCAGGGACACGGCCGAAAAAATACAAACGGGTTTCAAAATTTTTTTGGGCATAACGCCGACGATAACAAATTGGAGCGCGGCAGGAGACGAATTTTCATTATGCTTCGAGGCTAATCCCCTGACCGAGTTCGTCGAGCTGCCGGATCATTGCTTGAATCTAAAATACTGCAACGTACTGACGGGCGTTTTGAGGGGCGCTTGCGAAATGGTTCAAATGGAAATTTCATCGTGGTTCGTTCAGGATCAATTGAAGAACGACAGCGTCACCGAATTACGCGTAAAATTTATCAAAAGATTGGAGGATGCGATTCCGGCCGGGGAGGATTAAGGAGATAACCTCGGGGACGATTGCTTCGAGATAAAAATTTTCAATTGTATCCTAAGAATATAGATATAAACATGTAAATATACTGATTATTCGTGATTATGGTCCGACTCTTTTCTTATTAACCCTCAAACGCTAACGATGGGTCATTCGTGTCCGGGCCAAAATGCAAAATATGAGCAAAAATACCTGCGCATCTCTATATTTTGCATGAAATTGTTATTAAAAAATTTTTTTTTTTTTGGGTGGGACAAATTATTATTATCATTTGGTTAAGGGATCAACAAAGAAGGCCCATGAATTTTTTCAGATTTTTTCAAAAGTTTTAAAATTGTGAAATAAGCAAAAGACACGAACGACCCATTGTAGCTTTAAGGGTTGCTCAAAACATCGTTAGCTGTAACGAGCGTTACGGAAATTCACCAGGTAGAGCATAATGCACAGAAAAATCTGAATTTTTTTATCAGATATTCACTAACTATACTGTAGAAATTTGCCTGAATTATTTGGGAATTTTCACCTACACCATCCGCATGAAAATTTCAATTTACAGTAGAACCTCGATTATCCGAACTCCCACTATCCGAACCCTCCGTTATCCGAACGTATACTTGCTTTATCCGAACCATGGCGCGATTTTTTTTTTTTTTTACAGTAAAAATGCCTTTTTTTTTGTTTGTTTTTCTTTCGAAATGCTGCTCGTCCGATGTTTTCGACGTTCGCTCGACAGAAGTACTCTCAAACGAAAAAAAAACGAGCTTCGTTATACTCGAAGACAAATTAATTTCGCAAGGGGTCATTAAGAATTGCTACAAATCCAGTGAAAAATCTGGACGTCCTAGGACGTAATATGGACGTCCAGATTTTTTACTGGGAAGATACGTATCATTGATAAAATTTTTAATTCACACGGAATAAAACTTGGCTGAATAATTTATAAAAATTTGCTATTAGAGATAAATACAATGGCATCGTCGTATTCCATGCAAGACTTTTGATTCTTGTTTTTTTTTTTTTCTTCTGTTCAATAATAATTTATCCAAGCGACTTTGTCGTTAAAAAGTGAATACTACGAATATTACCCGAGAGCGTTACAAACGTATGAAAAAATATATATTTTAGATTGGTTGAAGAAAAAATAAAATAAACATGATTCCGAGATAATTTGTTGTACGTCCGTAATATCAATTTCTTTTTGAACGAATAAACCGCAAAAAAACGCGTAGCTTCCATACGGCAGCCAAAGATTCAGCAATTTATGATTTAAAAAAAGCCTGAAATTAAACACTAAATTTTTATGAAGGCATATATTACTGTTTTGTTTTAAATATATAATTCGCGTTTTCGAGGTGGTCGGAGCAGGGCGTGATACATCGCCTTAAAAAAAGAAGAAAAAAAAATGGCCGATAATCGATATATATCGAAGTTCGAGATAAATTCTCGAAATTATGAAACTCGCAATTCCGGAAATTTTGATTGGCTCGCGTCTTTCGAGCTTGCGAGCGAATACAATATTGTACAATATCATGATATTCGATCGAGTTTTACGTTATGAAAAGATGACGCGATACCTCAATGCCAAATATTCAATGGGTTTATACACCTAGTTGAAATTTTTTAAACGATTTTCGACGATTTCTTCGATTCAATCGGAATTCACGGAGCTATGCGCGTTTGCAGGTAGGTTAAAATTGAATCTTATCCATGCACAAACCCAACCTAAAACTTTAAACGCGTTTAACTTGAAATGACTTTTTCAAAATCGGTAATCACGATATCTCGAAAATAAGTGCACCGATCAACTTCAAATTTTACAGGCGTCTTTTATACATATCAATAGGCAAATTGCTTATGATCGAAGGAATTTTTTTTTTCGATGCATAGTTTTTTTTTTGTATCAACGAAAATGAAGCGTTTTTCTCACCGAAATTTTCACGACCACTTTGGGACTGCGGACATTTTTTTTCAAAAATCAATATTTCATTGAATCCTTCGATCAAGCACCAGATAATCTCATACGAAAATTAAATTCGTTTGATTTTTTTTTTTAATTTCAGATGATTTGTTTTTCAAACGGCGGTCTGCGCAAACCCATTGCGTCTACCACATTTATAAATATTTTTCAATAAAAAAAAATAAGAAAAAATGAACAAAACTCCTTAAAAAAATTAGAAAGAATGTTACGAAACGAGCTAAATTAATTAATTACGATATTAATTCTTATTTATTACGGCTCATGACACGTTTTTTTATTAGAAATGAAAATAAAATAGCCGAATAACATATTCGATCTTACATATTATTTTTGGAGTGTGGCACACGAATGGAATGAGTTTTGTTTGTTTTGTTTTTGTTTTGTTTGTTTTTTTTTCAATTTACAAATTTGCGTACAATACAACGGGACAATGATCGCTACCGTAAACCTTGTCTCTGATGATTTGATCACAAATATTTTTCCTGATTCGTTCGGATACCAAGTAATAGTCGAGTCTCCTGTAACGATGAGATGAAAAAAAAAATATATATATATATATATATATATATATATATTAGAATTTGTCAAACTGGGGGGAGTGTTTGACGCAAGATTATTTCTCACCATCCGACATTTTTGCCTCTCGCGTTGTTGAAGTATGCCCAAAACGTGTAGGCATCGGTCTTGTCGGGATACAAATCCCTGAAAGTATCGACGAAGCCAGCTGCGAGAAAATCCGTCATTCCGTCTCGTTCCTCCTGTGTGAAACCGGCACTTTTCGTGTTGGTCTTGGGATTCTTAAGATCTGCAGAGATTACGAAAGCACGACTCGTTTGATTCTCGAATCAGCCGATTTTATTACGCTTATTTAGGAGATCAAGACAGACCTATTTCCTGATGAGCTACATTCAGATCTCCGCAGACAATAACAGGTTTTTGTTTGTCCAATTTTTGAACGTACGTCTTGAATGCTTCGTTCCATTTAAGCCTCTTTGGCATAGTCACCAATTTTGCTCCGGCGTTTGGTACATCTGTGATTTACAGTTATATTCGTTAAACCGATGAAACGATAAGATCAGAAATCGACGTCTCTCTTTAAGGTGATTGATCAACTAACGCATAATGATAAAAATTCGTTCAAATTTATTGAGGATACTCGCGAATAGGTATAACGACTCTGTGCAAAATTTCAAGTAATTCTTCTGCACAGTTTTCCTGTAATTAATTGTTGAAGTTGTACTCTTATACATGGGCGATCATAGCTAAATCGTACGTATCTCATGAAATACTTCACAAGGACGTTAAAAATGATAAGAATTTGATGAAAATGGATCCAGATAATCATCGAATCTTTGGGGAAATGTTCGCAAAGAGAGAAATGCTTCATGTACATAGTTATTAAGAAATTATAAACTTTATCAATATTTTTCAAATATTCCTCCGTTCGCATGAATACAAAGTTGTAAGCGTCGCTGAAATTCGCGGACAATTTTTCTGAGCGCTTCGGGAGGTATAAAATATCAGATTATCAGCCAACTGAAATAATAGACATCATGATGGCCTATGCTGCATCTGGAGGCAACGCGAGAGTATCAGGGTGATCAAGCTAATCACCAGCATCCCAATTATCCGACAATACAACGTGCGCGATACCGTATGCAAAAGGATTTGGACGTGGTGGGAAAAAAAGGCAAGAAGAATCGTAAAGTCCAAAAATTATGTTCCGAAAATTGAAAAATCTTTACTCTGTAATCGTTACTGTTCGTATGTTATCAAAATACATTGAGTCCTTCCAGTCAAGGTCCAGAGCTAATTGCTGGTTGAGTTTTCTTATAACTACATAATTCCGATGCCCATACAGTTCCATCCTTTTTAGCCCCTATCTCCGCAACCATCAGCTTTGGACCACATTGTAACCTTATGATTTTTCATGCAAAATTTGATGTTTAAAAACATATAACAAAATAAAAAATATATATGGTTCCATTTAAAGAAAACGAGCTGACCTCGATTTAATCTCGGCAAAGTCATCTAGAAAAAATTAAATTTGGCCAAGTTCTTGCCCTTTCTGAACACTCCATCTTTTGTAGGAAACCTTTTTTTGGTACCTCTCTTTAGGCTACGAGATATCGCCCTGTATCGATTAAAACCAATCACCCTGTATGCAACGGTTGGATGAATTCGAGTTTTCTTCGGAATCTTTCAAAAATTTTATCGTATCGATTCAGCAAAGTTTCATTCGCTGATGTAATTTTTTAGTATTAGAATTTGAGTGGAGTAAGCGCTCTAGCTTCGTTTGTTGATTTCAGGCGTATTATACTCGCAATATAAAATTGAGTAAATAATTATGTAAATAATTACCAAAATTGACAAAGTTTACCGGCTTATATTTCCAAAATCAAGGAGTTAAAGAATCTAAAACTTTGGAGGCATCTTCTAGAAGCTTTAATCTTTCCTTTCATCATACGACTTTTACCAGCCTATATATAGATTTGATGTCATTGCAAGAACGACGTTAAAAAATTGTTCGTGTATAAAAACTTCGTGTATAAAGTAGCTGTACTACATAAAGTAATCTCGAGAACGAGACTCGTAATATAATCTATTTCAAACATCCGTTGAGCTTATGTTTTTCAGTGAAAATCTGAATCCTCAATATTTTTAAAACAAAATTAGCGTTTCGTTCTGTTATTCTTGACTATGTTAGTGTATGAATTTCGAGGTAATCTCTGCACGGTCATTGATTTTTCCTACAGTCGCTATGCTAAAATCGTGATTTTTAACTCAATTTTTCTCGCTAAAAAGGTCGTTAAGGTACACTCAAACTTTGCAGGTGCATTGGAGGGTGCTTTAAGATTAACATATCAAAATTTCATGCAATTCTGCACTACGTGCCAAAACGCTAGGACTACCTTAATTTAAAAATAAAAAAAAAAAACAGAAAATACAATTATCGTTCATTTTATTTTTAATTCATTTTTTTCATAGCGATCGGCAGCAACTGTAACTGCATATGCTTAATCTTTGGTTTTATTTTTGCATACAAAAATCAATAAAAAAACAAATGTAAAAAATTTTAAAAAATGGGCAAAGTTTATCACTCTTATAGATATTTGCGTGCGATGCGATGAAAAAAAAATAATGATTTTATCGTGCAGTACGTAATTATTATCTTTACGAAATGAATAATCAAGAAATATACGTAACAAAAAAACTGGGAATCTTGGAATCATATACGATAATCTTAGAATCTTAAAATCGTAATGGACTGTTACTCACAGACATTGATTAGGTAAAACTTCTCAAATTCGGCAATAATGCATCTACCCTCGTCGTTGCAGGCTGAATTTGCAAGGCCATATTTTACTTCGATGGGCTTTACTTTCGAATACATGGCTACGCCGCAATAGCCGGGCTTCTTGCCTAGCGATACAATAAACCATGGATAATTATGGAGCAAAGAATTTCTCAAAATCATATTTCAAGATGAATATACAATATAAACAAATAAACAAATAAACATTAACTCTCAATCCCCCCCCCCCCCCGAGGTTCGAATTACTGATAAGGTATCGCAATAAAATATTTTAAAAAATCTAGAATAATGACCCTGAAGATATCTGCATATCTGCACATTTGAAGTTTGGCAATTTTTAGCTTTCAAACTATGACTCTGAGAGATGTCTGTACGGGAACTTTTTTGTCCTTTTTTCGATTCTCTGAAATCAGATTTTTTTACTTTTCTTTTAAGCCGCATATAAAGCGCGTTTGGGTTCAGTTTCATTCTTCGGATGATCCAAACTCAAACGCGCTTTGCTGTTTGAAAAAAAAAGTAAAAAAATCCGATTTTGGAGAATCGATAAGGGAGGACAAAAAAGTTCCTGCACAGTCATCTCTCGGATGAACGGATGAGGCGGGGGCGTGTACCAAAGAATTAAACTGAACCCAAATGTGCTTTATGCACGGCTTAAAAACAAAAAAAAGTAAAAATATCTGATTTCAGAGAATCAAAAAAGGAACAAAAAAGTTTGTGTACAGATATCTCTCAGAGTCATTGTAGAATATTCGAAATAAGGATTATTTTATTTATTTTTATAAAAATCTTGAAAAAAGTTAATTGCTTAAAACGATATATCATTTATATCATTGTGTACGGAAGTTTATGTATTCCTGTTCAAAAATGCTCAATAAATATATTATTACTATTATTATTATTATATTAATGAGATTTTCATACTTTCTAGGAAATAACGTTCGTATCCGGGTAATTTCACTTCAACCGGTAGCTTGTCACTGTCGCATTTTGTTTCTTGCAATGCGACTATATCGGCATCTTCTTTTCGAATGTAATCCATCCCATTTTTCTAAATGACAATGAAAATCATGAGATTTCACTGAAAATTTGCCCCAAACGTGAAAAATAATTAGGAACAATTACTTTTATGACAGCTCTGATGCCGGAAACATTCCAAGTCATTATTTTCAAGTTGTACTTGTCGCCGTTGGCATTTAATTTCTCGCAGCCAAAATCTATTTTATTCAAATCCGTATCTACTTTGTTCATCAATGGCTTTGGCGATTCGGGTTTTGATTTTTTCGTTGCGGGCTCTTCGTCATCGTTGTCCTCTCTCTTTGTTTTTTTAACGAGTGATGACACAATTGAGCTCTCTGAATCTTTCGTGGCTTTCGTTGAAGCGGCCTTTGCGAATTAATATCGATCGGCATGTTTTATCGAAAGATCGCGCATCAATGTCTTATAAATTAAAGCCGAATTGAAAACAAATTTATATTTGTCTTTTGTAAAAAAAAAAACAATTACGAAAGACTCTAACCTTGGCTGGGCGTCCACGTTTTGGCGGCATGACGCTACTTTCTAATGTTCTCGGTAAAGAACAATAGATACTTGCGTTACACGGGCGAGGAGCTCGACGATATATCCACAAAGAGGCAGCTCTATGTTTTGTAATATACGTGAAATTTTTTGAAAGAAATTTTAATAACAACATGCGAAAACACTGTCGCCCAGGGTACAGGTAATTTGGTACACTTCACACGTGCCAACACGATTTTCTTTTTATATGTTATGAATGTAGAATATGTAGCGGAAAGTTCAAGCTCATGGCGCCGCTTGCTAATTTTAAATTTAAATCAGAGTGTTAGAACCAGAATGAGAATTCATGCAATGTGGCTCTAAGATCTTTTTACGTAAGATTCTTTTACGTAGTAGACAACATTTTTTTTTGACATAATAAAGTAGTTTTACGCTCTTCTGACTGTACGAAGAAGTAATCTTAATTTTTCGATGCTGAATCTCTCAAACCGTCATATCATATGTAGATCATCTCGATACATCACGTAAAAGTAAGATAAATCAATGTTCTTAGGTGCATCTAAAATTATAATAACAAAAAATGAAATTGTCTGTTTATTTTTTTAATTTAATGGAAGAAAATTTGATTAAAAAAAAAAATTTTACGATTTTTTACGAAATTACGATTTACGTATTTTTACGAAAAATTTCTATGAAAATTTCTACGATTTATTAGGCCAATTCGAACAATGTCACAGAATTTTTCTTAATTTTTTTCCTAGAATATCATAGTTTTTGGTCGATTACGGTAGTTTTTCGTCTATCACGGTAATTTTTTATATTATATAACGTATTTTTGCGTTAAATTTCGTACTTTTCCGTAGATGACAGTAGTTTTTTGTAATTTGGGTAATTATGGGTCAGTTGTTTTTCGTAGTAAATCGCTTATATACAATTCAATTACGGAATAATGTAGAATGAGAATATATCCGTAGTTTTTATACCTTTTCCTTAGAAAATGCATCGTCGATATACGATGAAACTTTATTCGATGTTTATGCTCGCAGTAAATTTCTTAATATTCATTTTACGAAAAACTAAATTTATTAGTTCAACGTAGAAATGTGTAGTCTACGATTTCATTATAGTGATTTCATATCGCACTAATGGAATATCATATGCTACGAATCTCTAAGAATTTCAAGAGAAATTTTGACAAATAAATTTTTATGAAACAAATATAGATTTTTTCATTCATAAGATTTCAGTCATAGATTATTTAGTTCTATAATAATAATTAATTTAGTTTTCGATAATTTAGTTTTCGTAAAATTATAGAATACCTTTTACTATATTTTCGTATTTATTCGTGGTAGTTCCTTGTAATTCTCGGAATATAAAAAACTTTAAAAAAAAAAAATATTCACAATTATTATTTTACAAACTTTTTGAGTTTCGGAATGATTTAACTCAGAAATTCGTATAGTTATATTGGCGTAGAAAACTAAAAAATTCAACAATTTTTTAAAGTCAATCACTTTCGTTATACGATTTCCTACAATCTCTCCTACAATATCTCCTACAATTCTCTAAAATCGGCACTTTATTCTCGTAGTTTAACGTAGGAATTATTTTCATCAGGGTACTTGGAAAAAAAATTGCAGCAAAAAAACGATTAAATATTAATTCAAAAGATTACAATGATAATTTTTAATCAGAAAATGGGATAATTTAAAAAAATGTAACGATTATACCGACCGAGCGATATTACCATATTTAATCATATACTTCCACCTTCCCCCTCAAGAATCTTTTTAAGCGTCTCTTTGTACCCATTATATAGTATATATTATATATTAATTATATATATCACGAAAACATGATACATGATACATGATGCGAGTGATGTTGACCTTCGGAATTCTACATGTGTACCCCCCTCGCGCGCAGCCTTGACGTTACAGCTACGTCACGGCAGGTACGAAGGGGGTTATAGTATAGAAATTCAGGTCAGAGGTGAAAGTTTTTATAAAGGCTTCATAAACCTGTTAAAATACCCGTTGAACGAGTAAGCATACGTAAAACCAAGTAAAACGTTCTGCGCTCGAGCACTCCTCGTACTCGTCATTGAACAAATACCTGCGCGTTTCGCGATAAAATAAAATAAATTGATTAAAAAAAAAAAAAAAAAAAAAAATGTCGATAAACAAGTCCCTTTTAACGATGCTCCGAAAGGGCAATGGTATGTCCTCGTTGTTGTGCGACAAGTATAACGTGTTGTGCATGGAAAATCGTGTTTCAACGTCACAACGGAGAAATATAACTTGCGGTGAAACGAAAAATTACGGTGAAAAAGTGGCGGCTGCTAATGAAAAACCAGATTGGAACACAGCCGTTACGGAAGCCGAAAAACTCGTCAATTATTCAACGACATTTCTCAACTCGCGATGGTTGCTCAATGACGAAATTGCCAGTTTTGCTCTTCAAATGAAAAAACTCGTCGCATGTAATCATCCTCTGCTCAAAACTGCCAAGTTTGTACCCCATGCAGCCGTTTAAAAATCCAGAGTCTCAGGGATTTTACGTCATTTCGTGATTTGCCGTTGCTTTGTATTTCATACAGGACCTTGGTTTACCATGGGAGAAACAATCTGCAAGCCTGGGGCCTTGTGGTATTATTGATATCGAAAGCCGGGGGTCATTTGCACGTGGACCATACGGAGGAGGAAAAAGCCGCCGGCGTATTGCACAAGTATGTTTTCCCTATTTTTTGTTTTTTTTTTTTTTTTGTTTTTAATCAATCGATACTCCGACGATCCGAAAAGTCAGTCGAAAATCTCAAATACCGCAAAGTTTTACCGATTGACCTTGAAAATTTTGCATTTTTTTTTATACAAAATTCGTTAATTTGTTGAAATTCGATGCAAATCTTGAATATTGTTTTTTTTTTTTGTTCATTACGAGTCTCTCGGATGGACCTAATTTACGCGATCGAAAAACATAGTTGGTATTTTAGAGCTGCGGTAGAAATATCTTCATGGAAATTCATTGCCTATAATACGAATGATAAAAGTTTGAGAAATTAAATGCTCCGGCTGAAAAGTATTGCTCCGGTTGAAAAAAAAAAAAAAAAAAAAAAAATCTCAACCAATACGCGAAACAGATTTATTCGAACTAGGCTTATATTGAAATTCAGTAAAATACTTTCTTGCTGACTCGGCGAGCGATGCGAAGGAAATAAGGTGGCAATGTGGAAATTGATTTATTCCGGACCTCAAAAAATTTTAAGCTTTGCGATACTTTGATAGCAAAAAGTATTAGACAAAATTTGTATAAAAATTTGCGGATAACAGCCAGAAAACATTGGCGGAGGTCACGGAGATGATAAGGACAGGTCACTTGATTCACAATTCTTTGGTCAACATTGAGAGCGGTTATCATCACGACGGTTCGGAACAAGCCAATCGAGCGCTTGGTAACAAACTTGCTATTCTCATCGGTGATTACATGCTCGGTTCGACCTGCGTTGACCTTGCCAATTTGAGGAATCAACCCGTAAGATATTTGATCAATTGAATTATAATTTATCCCCATCCCGAATACAATCAATCCTATCGATGAATAACGCTTTTATTGTCGATGAATTTCACCCGCAGCATTGTGAAATGCGGAATGAGTATTAAGACTTTGGTGAAATTTCGGTCAAAAATGATCAAAAAGTAATTTCACCGAAACTTTTTTTACCGTGAACCAAATTTCACTCATATGTTTCGACAATGTATGCGAAAGCTTCGAACAAGATTTTGAGCAAAAGTTGGGCTCTTTCGGTTGAATACTTTCCAAGTTATATAGCGTTTTTTTTTTCTGATTTTGAAACGCTATTCTTCGAAATGCTCCTCGCGCTACAACTTCTAATCCCAGCAAACTGAAATTTATTTTCAGTACAGATATACTAGTATAGACTAACTTTTGCAGGAAGCGATTTTCAATCCGACCTTTCTAAGATAGAAAAACATCCCCCTTACCCCCTTAAGGGGATTTTTGATCTTACCCCCCCCCTTAAGGGGGATGCTTTTTTATGTTAGAAAGGTCGGATTGAAAATTGCTTCCTACAAAAGTTAATCTATACTGAGTATCCGTACTGAAAATAAATTTCAGTTTGCTGCGATAGAAGTTGTAGCGCAAAAGAAGCATTTCGAAGAAATAGTGTTTCAAAATCAGTAAAAACGCTATAACGCTATAAATCGAAAGCGATCCGAGAATACAAAAAAAAAAAATTGTACGACTTTTTTGTTATTCTGCTCGGAAAGGTAATGACAAAATGTCGTAACTTTTTTTTTTTTTTACGGGACTTCATGCAAGTTGACCATGTATCGGTGCTTAAACAATCAATTATTATATTCTCGACAAAAAAAAAAAAAAAATTAAAATTGTATTTTTGGGGGATACGACCTTCCGCAATTGGGAGTATTAATGAAATTTTTTAAATTTCAAACCCTGGCAGTTTAGGAAAAAACATTTAGTACGTATTTTTTATTTTTTTATATGAATCAAAATTGCCGTTAATATAAAAAATTGAAAAATATAACATTATTACGTCACAGATGTTACGCTATGTCTATATATATCAAAATCCGTGAAATTAAATTGCCCATAACAGGTGCGTCTGTCATTTTTAACGAAAAATAAACAAATACGTCCTCATTATTTCATACTTACTCCACATTATGCGCGCCCCAATGATTGAACAAAAAAAATTTCATTCATACTCCTAATTAGTCTGCGCAATTTTTTCTTTTCACGTTCGCAACCAAAAGGTCGTATCTGCAAGTTACATACGATCTTCTGCCGTTTGATTGGCCGGCTTTTTAATTTCAACGTTTCGCGACATATTTTTGCCTTCTTATTCCAAATACGAGAAAAAAAAAAAAGGAAAAAAAAAATATATACGACCTTTTGCCATTAAAAACGACAAAAGATCGTACAACGGCGCATACGACCTTTTGTCTCATTGGAAAACGCGCGCGATATCCTGAGATTTACCGTTCTCCTCTCGAAAGATCATTGAAATGATGTCCAGTACGATAACTGACTTCGTGGAAGCGGAATTCATCGGTCGTCACGACAAAGACAGCCATCCATTGCCATCGATACCGCCCGCCGATCGTACCGGCTATGCCATCAAGGAATGGACCCTCCGATATTTATTGAGCTCCGCATCATTGCTGGGCAAATCTTGTTCATGCGCACTGAGACTTGCCGGCCACAGCGATGATGTACAAGCGCAGGGATACGAGTTTGGAAAACATTTGGCTCTCGCCTGGCAGGTAAAAAAATTCTTGATTTAGAAAAAAAAAAAAACAAAAACAAAAACAAAAATATCACTTGATTTTTTGCTTTTTTTTTTTTTTTTTTGTTGTTGTTTTGTTAGGCCGGCTCGGATCTGGGTCCGTTCATCGGCAAGAACTCCACGAATATCAATCTGTGCTCGGCACCGGTCATGTTTCACATCGAGCACGATCCCACGATCTTAACGGAGATAGAGAACGGACTCGAATCCATTGAAAACATAGATTACGATAAGGTTTGCAAAATTTTTATGATCTACTTTTTTTTTTTTTTATAAATTATTTTAATTAAAAACGTTTTCATTGACGAGGCAATTGGCAATTGTATTGTCGCGCGGGCCGCGGATTTCGCGAGATCGTTTGTCGAATCAACGGCAGTCGGAAAAAAAAAATCCGTTGAAACAATGCAAATTTTCACGGTTCAGCGATGAATCCTCGGGATCCTTGAAACTGAAAAACAATTATCGATAAGAAATAATTAATTAGGATCAGGGCAAACGGAGCTATCGATCTCGGGGTGTGGATCTTAGAGGGATAATAATACGTTATATAATATATAATACATTATATAATAATATATAATACGTTATATGATATATAATACATCGAAAAAGTCATCGATGAAAAATGATTCAATGGGGGAAAATACTTTTTTCTTCCAAGGTTTACAATGCCGTCGTGAAAGGACCGGGAGTCGAGAAAACGAAGCAGCTTCATGAGGAACACTCGCGCAAAGCAATGGAGATACTGAGTATTTTTCCGGACAACGACGCGAGAGCAGCACTTTACAATATGATCGCGGCTATGCGAGATTATAAAGAAAACGCAAAGAAGATAAATATACTATGAGTAAAAAGAAAAAAAAAAAGAAAAGAGGAAAATGCCCAAGTCAGTTCGAGCTGTCCATCCTGCGTTAAGTTTGAATTTGTTGAATATTTTAAACGTATCTCGTTTGTTAAGTTGTTATTTGGGATGCATCGAGAGTAATATAAACGTGAGAAATATCATTAGTGGGCATTGTTGAGGCGAGGAAGAAAAAAAAAATGGCCCGGGGGGGTCAAGCGGCGACCGATGGACCATGTATATTTTTATCAATGGGATTGAGGGGGGGGATCAGTTTTGCAAGAGGTTGTTTGAGAATATTCATTGCTTGCAAACGTAGCCACCATTTTAACGAAAAAGTACTAAAAACGATTTGTTTTTGTGTGTGTGTTTTTTTTTCTTTTCTTCTTTTCAGAGCAATAACAATTAATAATTTGAAGAAAAAAACAGTCAATAATCATTCGAAATGATGCTTGAAAATTCGCGATACTTGTTTTCGTAATATTTACGATTTTATTATCGTAAAATCATTTTTTTTTAAAATGATTTGACTGTCCTTTTTCTTCGTCTATTAAGCTACCTGTCGATACCAAAAATTATTGGATCTTGTACGTTGTAGTATCGTTTTTTTTTTTTTTTTTTAAATTTTTTTGTTGTCATATCACGGCGTTGATACGAAGAATTGTCAAGATGAGGCAGCAGGTTTTATATTTTTTTTTTTTAAATGTAAAAGACTTACGACGAGTATTAGATAGTATTGAAAAGTCATGTATTAAATATTATGGAAAACAAAAAAAAAGAAAGAAAAACCGACCGGAAGCACATCCGGTGAGCGGCTTTGTCGATCTCCCAGCTCGAGCCTTATTGTGGCCGGTACTGGGATGATGGATGATAGTCAAGCCGTGCATTCGGCTTGCGCTCTTACCACTGAGCGGGGAAAGTCAATTTTTTTTCTGATTTTCCCATGGCAGTACAAAGGAAATTCAGTAAATATATATATATATATATATATATATAATATATATGGGCAAAAACGCCAATTATATGTAAGCTTTTAGGCTTCAAAATTTCGATTTTGCTGAAATTTTGATATATTATTGCGTGTGCCAAGATATGTAAATCCCCCAAATTTTAGACCTTAATGAATTTTCTTTATAATTTTTTTTTACACATTAATGAATTTCTCCATTTGACGGTACGCGATTGTTTTTTCTTTATTTTTTATCACTTCCGGGAGTTGAAAAAAAAAAAAAAAAATAGAACCCAACAAGTTTTTTTTTTGCAAAAAAGTCTGATCTTTTCGAATATAAAATTCATTTTCAGCTAGAACTTCAGAAACAGTTAAAAAAAATCACGTGTCTTTGCAAAAAACCTTTTTTTTTTCAACGATAGTGCGCGATTTTAATTTTTTTTTTTTTTAATTCCATCGAAAAGCTGAGAATTTTGTAGCAAAGTTACCAAATTTTTCGATTGGGATGAACCATGGGTTCGCATCTGAGCTGCATTTATGGAAAACTTGTACGCGTCGTCGTTTGATCGCTCCAGCCGCTGAACTAAAAAATTTGGTAACTTTAACTTTGCTAAAAAAATTCCCAGCTTTTCGATGGAATTAAATGAAAAAAAATTAAAATCGCGCACTATCGTTGAAAAAAAAGGTTTTTTTTTGCAAAAACACGTGATTTTTTTTAACTGTTTCTGAAGTTCTAGCTGAAAATGAATTTTATGTTCGAAAAGATCAGACTTTTTTTACCAAAAAAAAAATATATTGGGTTCTATTTTTTTTTCCAACGTCCGGAAGTGTTAAAAAATAAAGAAAAAACAATCGCCCACCGTCAAATGGAGAAATTCATTGATGTGTAGCTCGTTCACGGGAAGGGTCTAGAGGTCTCAAATTTGGGGGATTTACATATCCTGGCATACACAATAATATATCAAAATTTCAGCAAAATCGAAATTTTGAAGCCCAAAAGCTTGCATATAACTGGCGTTTTCGCCCATACATATATATTTTTTTACCGAATTTCCTTTGTATTGCCATAATTGGATCGATAATTGGCGTTTTCACCCATATATATATAGCCGCCTGCATCGGGGTCAGGTTTTTCGCAGTTTTCCCGTGCCCTCGTGAGAATGCGATACAGTATATAGTGCATTATAGGAAAGAGCGGCTGCGCGCCAACACTCTCGGGAGGGTGTCTGAGGTAATAATAAATGGGAAATGGGATAAAAAGAAAGTGGAAGGAAAGCGCGAAAAAACTGAATAGGTACAGGATGGAAGCGTTAATGAAAAAAAAAATATATATATATATGTTACACGTAGATCAAAACTTTTATATTGTACTGTTATAATTTTAATACGATAATGCAAATTGTTGATGTATCATGAAGAAACAACGATCAGATTTTACATTTTTAGGTAAATAAATTTTCTATCGACTTTTCACAACGCGTACTTGATTATTGTATCGTTTTCGTTACCTCGCAATATGTTACACGGCAAAAATAACATTGTCTTATATATATATATATAAATTGTACGAAATTATTTATTTTTCTTCTTCTTTTTCTTCTCGGAGCTCCGCAGCGATACGATATTTTTAAACGAGGCTTTATAAAAATTGCAAAGTCTTACCCGTTTGTACAATCTCAGGATTTCCAGGCTCTCGATGATTTTTCATCCTCTCCGCTTGATCATTCTTCGCGTACGGGGGGGGGGGGGGGGGGGGGGGGGGGCTTCCTCGGTCGCGAGGAGACGCACTGCCGATTGAGAGCGTCAAATTCAAAAGTGTTTTCGCGCTTCGCATGGATTAGGGGTGCGTTAAAAAAAAAAAAAGAAAAAAAAAAAAAAGTCTTTTGTACTAAATTATCATGGTAATATTGAGATGCTTTGTGTACCTTTGTCGCAAAACAATATCCGGCGCCACGAAAACGTGTGCAAAAATATTTATTATCGTCTATTACTGTGAAGATACAAAATTTCTCAAATACTCGTCTTGTCGGGTATAAAATTATTTTTCGAGGATTCCAGTGCTCGTCGCGTGTTGCTCTCGAATCTCGACACACGATAATGAGTCCTATCGGATATCTCGGACCTTTTTCTTTGAGAACAAAAAAAAAAAACAAAAAAAGTTACCGTCAAACCCGCGGCAACTGTCGTGATAAATTATAGCACGCTCTGTCCTCGTGAACTGTAATGTAATATTGCTGCGCTGAATTACTTCTCACAGTTCCCGAGTTCTACTATGATTTTTTTTTAAGCGAGAAAGGTCAAAGATTCCTATTCCCGTATTCATAGTCGTTTCTTTTGGAGAAATAAGAATTTCTTGTTCCTCATTTCACGTTTCATAGACTTTCCTTGACCAAACAAGGAGCCTTATTTGCCTCCTTATCTCAAAAGGAGCTTCCTTGAGGGAAGCCTTCTGTACAATGATTGGCTGTTTTGCGCTAAGCTAGCGCCGCCAGGGGACAAAATTTGAAACATTTCAGATAAAATTCATATGTACTCCAATAAATGATTGAACCAGGAGCAGAGGGCTCGCTACAAATTTTAGCACAAAAAGCAGTATAGTGATTCGATTATTTATCCATGTGATAATTATTACGTTACTTCCGCTTAAGATTGTGTTCCAGCAATTTTTTCAATTGTTTGCCGCAACGAGGCCTTAAATCGGTGTCACCAGTTTTTTTTTTATTTTTTTAATTTTTTTAAATTTATTTTCGATGGCTTTCTCTTCAGAAACGATTTGAGCCAAAAGTAATTTTTCTCGTTCTGCGTAATGAATCGATTTTTTTTTCCATGATTCGCAAAAAAAAAAAAATCGTATTATATTAAAAATGTTATTTTAGTTTTCCTTTGTTTCGTGAACTAAATTTTACCGCGGTAAAATGCCATCCACGATATTGCCACCGCAGATTTGTAAAAATTTCTAAAATATTCGCTTCTTCCGGAAGGGAGATCTGAGTTTCGTCTATGAAACAAAGCGGCTTTGGAGATATTCAGGGACTCCTCAGTTGAGCCGTCCTTGTTACAAGGACGGGGGGGACTATGAATACGGTATTTTTCGAATCATGTTTTTACGGTATGATGGGGGGAAAAAAAATTTTGAAATTCAATGAGGCAGGACTAAATATTATTGAAGGCGGATCTCAGATGCGAAGAAGCCCGTTATCTTGCATTGAAGAAACGCCTCGACGAACACTCAAATCCCTGAAAATGTCCCCTTATATAATTTCGGAAATGAGAAAAATTCTTCGTCGTTCGCAAGGCGATAGTAAAGATTTTTTTTTTTTTTTCCTTTTTATCACCGGCCTTGCCTCACGCGACAGGCTTTGTTTCGTGACAAGGTGCAAGCATCTCGATGGCCAAGACAAGCTGAAAAAAGTCTTTTTTTTTTCTCTTTTCTCTTTTTTCTTTCATTAACCGCACCTGTTTGCATTTTTTTAACGCTTTATCGCATTATTCCAGTGATTTTTTTTTTTCTCAATGCAGCTTGCTACAACCGGCACGAAGCTTATTCTCGATTTTATCATCGCCAAATATTTCCTTAATTATAACATCCTTCTTTCGGGCATGAGTCGGCAGTCCTCTGTAGAGATTTTCCGTTGCGCTCGACTGAGATCGCGCGGCTGTGATGGGAGCTCGATACTTTTGATTCGTTGAAAAATCAATGTTTTCATTGTCGTCGATCGCCTTCATGGCGGCCAATAATTTTTGTTTGTTGAAATTCATCAGCTCCGCGTTGTCCGTTGAATCGCGATAATCGGCCGTGCTATTCTTTTCAATATAATTCTCTTGTGTTTCCTCGGAAATCTCGGTTTTCCTGGCTGCCAACGAGTAATCGCTATTCTTATCTGTCGTTTCTGATTCTTTGCTGTTTTTCGCTGTCACATCCGATATTTCAGTCTTTATTCCTGACGCATATTCGCTCATTCGTGGATCCTCGATCAGACCGTTTTGCCGAGCATGAGAAATATCGTCATTGGCCTCGGCGTGAAGTTCTTCACGGTTTTTCATGCTTCTCGATGAACGAAATGATCCAGCGGCAATATCCTCGCATGATTTTACGAAATTCTCATTTATCTTACCGGATATGAACGATCTTCTGTCTCTCGTCCCATCATCATCATCGTTAGCCCTACCGATCAGCTTTTTCTTCAACGAAAATTCATCATCCGACGCTTCCTCGTTCAGTGACTTCAGCTGATTCTCCGAAATTTCACGTTCTCGGATTATTTTCGTTTTCAGCTCCGTCCAAGATTTCGTCATTATCGACAAACGCTCTTGGCTATCCACGCGTGCATCGAACGGCTGCGAGTAATTCGCAGCAGATTCGGATGAATCTTCGACCGGTGCATCGTTCGTTTTTTCGATTCTCATCGTCTCCGGATCCGAATCGATTGGATCGATGTCGAGCTTGAGAAAATCATCAACCGACAATCCAGCAACATTTTCCTTTCCATTTCGTGATCTGTCTCGCAGCAGTGCGGCACTATAATTGTCCATCGAGGCTGGACGATTTTTCATTTTTTTCTCGGTTTCCGATGATTCGTCCGCCGATGCGCTCGAAGAATTTTTCTTCGAGCACATTTTTTTCTGACGATCGGCGCAGGTCGTTTGGTCGGCGATTAATCTGAAATTTCGTTGAAGCTTTTTACGATACGAGAGAGGCAATTCGCGATTAATTATTTAAAAAACAAAATACACGATACAAACCTTGTGTGCAAGTCTCTCGATTTAATTGCAAGCGAGCTAGACTCGAATTTTTCGTGTTCCTCTTTATCGTTCTCGCTGTCACTGCTGGAATAGCCGAATTCTCTCGTAAGCTGCTTCGGCAATTTGTAAGGCGCCTTGCCATCAGCGAACCCGTAATTATCGATCAATCTCTTCATCTCCTCGTCGTCCGACTCGAACTCGCTCAACGTTGATCCCTTCGCTCCGAGCTTCGCGATATTCGTGTACTTTGCCATACCGTTAATCTCGGATCTCTCGGTCTCGTCTATCACGGATTTCTTCGTTTCATTCGTGGCGATACCGGCCGAACCGTTACGACTGTAGGATTTTTGAAGGCGAAACTTTCTCAGTTGGTGCAGACTGCTCATTGTCTCGGTCAACGGTGTCTCCTCGGTTTGGCCATCTTTGAGATTTGAAATTGTCTTTCCATCGCTCGTTTCCGTTCCGGTGAGCTTTGGCTGAATATATATATATATATATATACGAATTATCCGGATTATCATTATCCAATAAACGCGAATGAAGATAATTTTATATTATCCAATGTAATATACCGGAGATAACTCACCAAACTTCCGTTCTCGGAATCATTTTGCAATCCTCTGCTTTTACCCCCGGATTTGAGTGGATTATTTGAGGCAACGCTGCGTTAATTTGTTGGGAAAAAAAAAGAATTGTTTCAAAGAATCAGACGTATTGATAGGAGTTATGGATTAGCGATGAGTTTAAAAAAGGAAATGGTGGATTTCAGCTGTTTTTTTGTTTGTTTACAGATCAATGGGACGGTAATGCGGAAATTGAAAATTTCTCGGGAAATTTGGATTTTCCGTTCGAGAAAGAATAGAAAAACAAATATAAAACTGCTGTGGCTAGCTTAAGATCGTTAAATTACCCGTTTTGACCTAAATTCATGAGTGACTGACTTCCAGCGGTTTTTCCCTTGCTGCAAACGGGCAAACGACCGCTGTAGTAAAGTCTCTTCTCTCTGTTGTCGAGCAAATCTTCGAGATTCTTCAATTTTTCCAACGTCACGTGCAAATGTCTCTGCGTCTCTTTGTGCTTTGCCACTTCCGAGTTGAGCTGATGCTTCAGGCTTTTACTCTCAAGAGCGAGTTTTCTGTTCAGTGTCTGCGCGGCAAAGAATAAATTATACACGCTTCGGGAAATTCAAGAATTGTTTTTTTTTCTTTTTCGTGTTTTTTCTCCCGTCAATTTTTACCTGAATGGTCTCTTGCTGCTGCTCAATCCTGAAGTTCAAGTCGGAAACTCGAATCTGCAATTTTTCTCGTTCCTCGAGATGTCGATCTTTGCTCAATTGCATAAGATGCTTGTTTTGTGACTGTAAAACAAAAAAAAAACTTCACGCATTACATTACCCAGTCACTGGCAACATTAATTAAAAAAAAAAAAAATACTCGGAAAACTTACCTGCAGCGAGTATATCTCATTTTCCTTCTCTTTCAAAATATCACACGTAAGCTTGTGCTGGGCTCGCAATTTCTTGTGCTTCGTTTGCAAAACCTTGAGCTCCTCGTGATGAGAATTTATAATTCTCGGCAATTCGGCGTTCGTACCCTCGTATTTCCTCAATGCGGAATCTTGACGTTTCTGAAGTGCCTTGAGCAGTCGATTCTCATTGGCCAATTCCTGAGATTGAAGAAAACGAGAAAAAAAAAAAAAAATTTTCCATGAAAGAAAGCAAAAAAAATGGGGAAAAACAAAAAAATGTGCACCGAGAACGATGCATTATGCAAAAGATATTTTACGTTCAGGTGATAATGAGCATCGGTAAGCTGATTCTGTAATTGCTTGATGCGTAACATTTTCGCTGACATAACACGCTGTCCCAGGGTCGTCTTGTTGGTCGATCTGACCGGCTCGGACAGGGCATACAGACGCATGCTATTTCTATACGGTCCTCCTTTCGATAAATCAGTGAAAAAATTTTTTTTAAATGCACTCGAATCAATTAACAATAAATTTGATGCGACCCGCGGGCGAAAAGAAACAAAAAAAAAAAAAAATACGAGATTTCCATGCATACCGACTAACGGATGTAATTGCTTGCGATTCGAAACGAGTCTCGAGGTGATCTTGCACGTGTCGTTACGAGTCTCAACTTTTACGGTTGAACATTCGTCGTTTATATCCGTATCTCTGACGATTATAAATAAATAAAAAGCGTTCTGACGTTAGGCCTCGCGAGAAACCGCAGCTTTATCCATAAATGTCACTCAAACTTTACGAGACACACTAAGTGTGTACGGGTTTTTTTTCTTTTTTTTTCGTTTTTTTTTTTTTTTACCTAGCGAAATGTTTCTTCCCACTGGGACACACTACGGGCAGTGCAGGCACCTCGGATTGCATTTTACAAGGGCAAATCGTATATAATGCACTCGAATTATCACATTTCGATCCTCGTAACGGTGAGACTCAGTTTTTTTTTTTTTTCCCACTTACGTGTCAACCGAACTGACTCGGGGTTGTCAAAAAAAAAAAAAAAAAAGAAAACGAAAAACAAAGAGAGAGAGAGAGAGAGAGAGAGAGAAAATCAAAACAGATTGCCGGCTGTGCGGGCATCCATGATCGTTTCCCGAAGGTTGTCACGGTGATACGAAGCAATAACACTCGCACACGATGTGGGCTGATCAATAACTATCGTTACACACGAAGGGGTGTGCATATTTTGAATTCGTAACCGCGTTTCCGTATCCCGGATTAGAAAAATTGATCTGGTGTCTCGCATACGTCCGTATCAGTCGAGTAAATATTTAAATAAACGCCACCTCGCACCTCGACGGATGCCCGTAAATAGATTTTCTTTCCGCTGCAACGCGCGCGCGCGCGCGTGGAAATCGCGAGCTAAAAAAAGGAACCGCTCAATTTTTTGTTTGTTTTTTTTTTTGTTTATCGCGTTGATCGAGCGAATTCGTGACACGGCCACTGAAGAACTCGGGCCCTCGAACGTACACCCTGGGCGTTTTTTTTTTTTGCACTGCTGTCTCTCAGCATTGTTGAAACTCGGCAAGAAAAATGCTTTCGTTCCGGAGATCTATTTTATTTTTTTTAAATTTTTATTAAAACAAAGTACGAGTCTCTCGAGATGAGAAACGATGAAGGTTTTTTTTTTTTAAACCGTTTTCGCGCGTATACCGACTGGATCATACTTTGATTTTTCCGTTTACTGATTTTTACGATTCATAGCGTGACAATTTCGTCAAAGACGCCCGCATCTTTACACGCGTATACAACGTTACAAAATTTTTTTCGAGGCTCTCCGTCTTCTTTTTTCCTTGACACTGCGAAAGAATTCTCCTCGGATATATTATACTGTACAACTTTCCGTGCTAAAGTCTTCGTCGCTTAATTTTTATTTACAATATATATTATAACGAGGAGCTGTCGAGAGGCCGCGTGGCTAATCTCCCTCATCCTCGAAGCCTCTCTCGCCCCCTCGGTATTCAACTTTCTCAATATTTTTCCGTTCGCGAATCCTTCTATATTCCCATGTGCTGGGCCTCCCACAATCTGTTGTACATCGATCGGGGCTTCGCCACGAGTTCGGCGTGCGTTCCACGATCTACCAATCGCCCATTGTCCAATACGAGAATTTCATCGGCGTCCATGACTGTCGATAGCCGATGAGCTATCACGATCGATGTACGACCGGTCGTAGCACGGCGCAGAGCCTCCAGGATATTCTGCGCGAAAAGCGTCAAATGAATTGCGTTCAGCGATTTTTCTATGTGCCAAAGCTGTGTAGCGTATTATTAAAAAAAAAAAAAAAAAAAAAAAAACTTCAATCGGACAATGAAAATTAAAGATTTCAATATTGTGGTCCGCCTGTGCGGTTGAAGAAACAAAAAAAAAATGGAATTGCAAGTAGATGGCACTAGGGGGTTGATAGAAAAACATCAATTTATATGTGAAGAAGATAATTGGGAGTGCCTGCGATGGAATATTTGATAAGAGAAAGTGCGTTGAGGTACATTAGAGAGGTGATAAGAATGGGAGGAGACAAGATGACCAAAAATGTACTTGGAAGATATAAGGGCGATCGCAAACGGTGAACCGTCAAAATGGGGGAAGAATTTAGTTGAAGTTCTAAAAGATATGGAAGTAGAGGACATAATAACGATGATGAGGGAACGAAGAGATGTGGAAAGGATAGATAAAAGAATAAAAGACGGGCTAGAAAACTTAGAAAGGTAAATTCCAAGGAAGGAAGAGGAAAAAATAAGAAAATCGTCGTATAATGCCATGTACATTATTGAGAAGGATATGCCTTGGAAATACTGATCAGAAGAGATAATGAATGGAAGGAACGAAGAAATATGGGCAAGGTTAAGATGTGGCAATATAGGAAGGGTGGAAAAGAAAGGAGAGAAGGATTGGAAGTACCTACTATGGAATATTTTATAAGAGAAAGAGCGTTGAGGTACATTGGAGAGGTGATGAGAATGGGAGGAGACAAGATGACCAAAAATGTACTTGGAAGATATAAGGGCGATCGAAAACGGTGAACCGTCAAATTGTGGAAAGAATTTAGTTAAAGTTCTAAAAGATATGGAAGTAGAAGACAATAACAATGATGAGGGAACGAAGAGACGTGGAAAGAAATAAAAGAATAAAATACGGATTAGAAAACTTAAAAAAGGAAATTCCAAGCAAGGAAGAGGAAAAATAAGAAAATCGTCGTATAATGCCATGTACAGATACATTATTGAGAAGGATGATATGCCTTGAAAATACTGGTCTGAAGAGGGGATGAATGGAAGAGAAAAAGAAATGTGGGCAATGTTAAGATGTGGGATTATGGAAAATAAGTATATTACAAGATATATACGAGATATTATATAAGAGATATCGAATTTATTGCCGCAACTTATATTTTTATAACTCCGTAATATATCTATTATATATCTGTTATATATCCTCCCGGATATATCCGGCAGATATATCCAAGATATATAAGAGATATAGAACGTATTGCTGCTATATATATATATATATATATTTTTATATATCTGAAGTTTTTTTCATGGGGGTAGGAAGGGTGAAAAAGAAAGAAGAGAAGGATTGGAAGTACAGGATATGCAAAGAACGAGATGAGACAATGGAGCATTTGTAAATATATAAAAAAGGTAGAGTTAGTAGCAGAGAAAGAAAAAAAAGAATGCAGAGAAACGGATGGAAGGAATTGACGGATGGGCAATAAAGGGAGAAATAATAAATATGCTGTGATGGGGAAAATAAAAAAAGGGATGTGCGATTACTACAGGGAGTTAGAGGAGATTTGTAATAAAATTGAGTAAGGACGAAGAGAAAGAGTCGGAGTAGAGGAATAAATGAAGATTAAGAGATACATGTTTGATAGCGCGATGTGAATTTTAAGGATATTGTTCGAAAATAAGTTGAGGACTATATATGCTGTATTAAATTATATTATTTTGTAAAAAAACTTGACAAAGTTATGCAAATAAAATACCACTACATATACACGGAATTGCAAGTTTTATTCGAATCGGATCATCAATTTTGATATTTCAGGGAAAAGTGTTGTGATCAAAAAATTAAAACAAAAAAAAAAAAAAAAACAAATTGCCGAGTACGATAAAAAAAAATTTCAAAGATTGAATATTTACGTGTTCGGTGATCGAATCCAGCGACGATGTCGCCTCGTCAAATACCAGGATAGGGCTATTCTTTAAAATCGCTCTGGCTATCGCAACTCTCTGCTTCTCTCCGCCGCTCAATTTCAATCCACGCTCTCCGACAGGCGTTTCATAACCCTGCGGCCATTTCAAAATAGCTTCGTGCAAATTTGCCATTTTGGCAGCCTCGAAGACGTCCGCTTCGGTCTTCGTGAGATCACCGTAATGCAGATTGTGATATATTGTATCATGAAACAATACAGAATCCTGCGAAATGTACAATAATTTTTTATGATAATATAAATATTCCTTTTTTTTTCTTCGCAATTGCATATTTATATTTACCAATGTGGTAAAAAAAAAAATATATATATAGATTGATTGGAACTCCATGTGAAATTGATTGAAATTCATTGAATCCTTGATCCAATTTAAGCCAAAAAATTCAGTTTTTATTGAATTTAACGAAAAAAAAAAAAAAAAAAAAAACGAAAGTTAAATTCAACATGAAATATCGTACCTGCGGCACAATCGCGATGGATCGTCTCAGATCATCGATGTCAACTTCCTCGATATTCTGTCCGTTGATAAAAATCTCACCATTCTGGGGCTCGAAGAATCGATAGAGCAATCTGACAATCGTAGTTTTGCTGGATGAAACGAAGTAAGCGATGGCTTTAGCAGTGAAAAATTAATCGACAGGGATAATGGAATGAGAAAACAAAAACAAAAGAAAAATCAAAATTTGAAGGCTCACCCAGAACCCGATCCTCCGACAATTGCAACTTTTTTGCCGCTCGGAATCGTAAATGTCGTGTCATTGAAAATTGATTTTCCTTCCACATACTGGAAGCTCACTTTATTGAAAAAAATATCAGCGGTATTCGGCGATACGATGAAACGTACCGCGTTGTCTTTGTTCTGTTGGGACAAGTTAAGATCGTTGATCATCGGCGCACATTTGAAGTATATTCGGCGCATAAGATTTTTTTCGAGAGAAAGAACATTTCGTAAAATTTCGACGGTAGTTTGTTTTTTTTTTTTTTTTTTTTTAGTGTTTTCAATGCGTTACTGTTATTTTTTCAAATTTTTGTTTGATCATGTACCAAAGTTTCTATAAAATTTAATTTTTCGTTGTGTAAACGCAAAGCACAGGGGTTAATTTTAATTAATTAATTAATTAATTAGGTTTTTATCAGTGAAAACAATTGTCGACATTTTACTTGGACCTACTTTGATTGCTGGATCTTTTGACATTAATGTAAACATCGTTTGCATGTCAATGAACGCTTGTCGGACTTCTCGATACACGGAGCCCAGAAATCCCAAGGGAACCGATAATTGAAACAGCAGCGCGTTGACCATCACCAAGTCACCGAGACTCATGTTTCCTAGGAACAAATAATATATTCGTTAGTCGATAGATCTGTGCGAAAAATGTCGCTGGAAATTACGAAAAAAAAAATTTTTTTAAATAATTAACCCTTCGAAGCACGAATTTTCCTGATGACTGCATCATCATAAAAATTGTTGCATTATAAGTTTTTGGGATTGCTGATTACGAATCTGTTATCAGATTTTTGAAATTCAAAATGGCGCATTCAATATGATAAACAGAAATGATACGATAAAATGACACGTTTCCACCAGCCTCACCAAATATCCAATATCTTCTATTACCAAAAATGTAAAAGTACCTCATAGTAATTATTAATACTTTCAACCGTTGTGTACATATTTCTACTGCAAAACTAGCAATTTTTCGACAAATATTTCCTGCGATACTTGATGCCATGATAAATTTGAACAATCTTACAACAATATTGTGACTAAGAGACCCCAAAAAACCTCTACATACTAATTTTTATCACAATCAGAGTTAATTTTACGAATTCGGTCCACCATATCGGATCCACCAGTTTGAATTTTAAAAATCTGATAACAGATTCGTAATCAGCGACCCCAAAAACCCTTACGTACCAATTTTTATCACAATCGGAGTTAATTTTACAAATTCGGTCCGCTATATTGGATCCGCCAGTTTGAATTTAAAAAATCTGATAACAGATTCGTAATCAGCGACCCTAAAAACCCACGTGTACCAATTTTTATCACAATCGGAGTTAATTTTACAAATTCGGTCCGCCATATTGGATGCGCCAATTTGAATTTTAAAAATCTGATAACAGATTCGTAATCAGCGACCCTAAAAACCCACGTGTACCAATTTTTATTACAATCGGAGTTAATTTTACAAATTCGGTCCGCCATATTGGATGCGCCAGTTTGAATTTTAAAAATCTGATAACAAATTCGTAATCAGCGACCCCAAAAACCCACGTGTACCAATTTTTATCACAATCGGAGTTAATTTTACAAATTCGGTCCGCCATATTGGATCCGCCAGTTTGAATTTTAAAAATCTGATAACAGATTCGTAATCAGCGACCCCAAAAACCTTGCCGTACCAATTTTTATCACAATCGGAGTTAATTTTACAAATTCGGTTCGCCATATTGGATCCGCCAGTTTGAATTTTAAAAATCTGATAACAGATTCGTAATCAGCGACCCCAAAAACCCACGTGTACCAATTTTTATCACAATCGGACTTAATTTTACAAATTCGGTCCGCCATATTGGATCCGCCAGTTTGAATTTTAAAAATCTGATAACAGATTCGTAATCAGCGACCCCAAAAACCTTGCCGTACCAATTTTTATCACAATCGGAGTTAATTTTACAAATTCGGTCCGCCATATTGGACCCGCCAGTTTGAATTTTAAAAATCTGATAACAGATTCGTAATCAGCGACCCCAAAATCCCATGCATAACAATTTTTACTTTTTCAGATAATACATTTTCATTGCAACCTGTGACTTTTTTCGGTATTCGTTTATAATTATTAACAAATTTACAAGAAACTTCAAATGACTGAGTATAATTTTCAATTCTCTAACGTGTTATTATTGTACATTTACAAACAAAAAAAACCCACAAAAATCGAAAAAAAATTACATAAAAGTATAAGGGTTAAAGAAAAAAAAAAATTGTCACCTGATGCGATCGCTTTTGCTGCCATTATCATAATCATACTCAAACCCACGCTGAAAATAGCCTGTTGACCAAAATTCAGCATCGCCAAGCTCGTGCTCGTTTTGAGCGATGCAGCTTCGTATTTTTTCAGGGACTCGTCGTATCGTTCAGCCTCGAATTTTTCGTTGTTGAAATACTGCTCGAAATAATAATTTTTTTCGAGCATCAAAGCGAGTAATTGTACGAGATTTTATTCCCAGAGATGCGTAAAATATGCTTTTTCCATTTGCCAATTTGGCCAATAATAATAATATTTTTTTTTGTTTTTTTCGATAATTCTCGATTTTTCACGACATACTTACGACTTTGCGAAACGAATCAACGTACCTTAACTGTCTCATAATTTATCAACGAATCGACAGCTTTGTTGCCGGCTTCGTTCTCAGCTTGATTCATGAAAATGCGAAATTTCGTTCTCCATTGCGTAACCAAGAGGGTGAACGCGGTGTAAGATCCAACGCAGGCCAACGCTACGCCGGCATATTCGGGGCCGCATTTTACACCGAGAATCGTGCATACGAGGGCAAGTTCGAAAATTATCGGCACAATATTGAACACCATTGCCGAGAGAACGAAATTAATGCCTCGACTTCCACGATCGATGGTCTGCGTAATTAATAAAACAAAGGATACTTCGAGTTCTCCGTAGTTGAATGAAAGAGAAAAAAGGAAAAAAAAAAACGAGACTCCTATCGATATTATTGCATTTTTTTTTTTTTTAAATCATAACATTACCTCACCTTGGAAAGGCCACCGGTCTGTCTGCCAAGATGAAAGGCCAGATCGAGATTGTGCAAATGTAGAAAAACCTTCTTTGCAATTTTTCTTATAGAGTGCTGCGCGACTTTTGCGAATACAGCATTTCTCAGCTCATTGAAGCCGCCCGCTCCGACGCGTGCTATTCCATCTGAGAGTATCAATTTTCCCATTACACCGCTTGTCCATTGAGTTTTAAAAAAATAAAATAAATTTCGAGAATATATCTCGAGCAACAGGGCTGCATACCAGTTAAATGAGTGCTCGCTTTAAAAAAAAAACAAAAAAAATTTTTTTTATGCTCATATCAACGAATTATATCGAACTACAGTGAAACCTCGCTAGCTCGAACTTTCGTGAGTCTGAGATCCGGTTCGTAAGCTTGGAAAGACTTCCGTAGTTCGTGAAATCGTCGATAAGACGAAATCTTTCTAGCTCGAAGAAATTAGCTCGCCCCATGAGATTCGAGCCAGCGAGATTCGACTGTACAATAAATCATCGCGATAATTGATGTTCAAGTAGTGTCGTTAAAGAGAAATCGTTGCACTCATTTGACCAACAGGCAGTGCTGTATCTACCTCAATTAAATAAGCATTTTTATGTCCTCACATCCCAGAAGTAACGATGTCGCGAGTGCAGTCACGGTTTCCGGCGGTGTTCCCATACCGAGGACCGCTTCACCTCCGGACTCGATCGACAGAACGTTCAGCGTGTCTATCGCATTTTTGAATATAATAGGTACACATACATTCAGGGCTTTCGCACCGATCAGCAGTCCAACGGCTATTTTAACGCGTTTTCGTATTTCCGGCTCATCCTGAGTTAAAAAAAAAAAAAAAAAAAAAAAAAAAAAAAGAAAGAAATTTAGAGACACGTGAATTATATTTACACGAAGACTGTGTACCTGTTTTCCCATTGAAGGTATAAGCCTGATACGGGTATCTCTACTTATTTTAAAAGAAGCATTCTTTGTTCGATTTTCTTTCTTATTCTTATTGTTTAATTAAATTCACGCAGAGTGGCAACGATCGTTAATTTCGTTAAGAGTATTTTTTTCATAAAATGCAAAAGAAAAACAAACATTACATTTCGGAGTAAGGAATAAGCTTTTTTTTTTCAATTGCAAATACCGCAAGTCATTTTTATGAGATAATTGATGAAACATGAATTATTTTAAAAAACTAAAATTAAAAAAAAAAGGGTTTTCGCATACTGATGCGGTATCTCAGTGGTGTGTTGCTAATGGTTTGAGGTTTAATGTTGGAAAGTGTAAGGCCATATCTTTTACGCGTTCTGCAGAGTCTGATGCGGATTATAGCCTTGATTCCGTGCAGCTGGGGAATGTAAGCCAGATCAGGGACCCGGGGACTTTCTTCGAATCGCGTCTTTCTTTTCTTCCTCATATTAATTTTGTTAAGAACAAAGCCCTATGGAAACTTTTTTTTGTTTCCTCGTTCTCCAGGGACTTTAGATCGGTTAAGGCGGTACGATCACTTCTGTGGGCGGGAAATAAGCGAAAACGTAGGCGCGGGTGAGCGAGGGGGCACGCATGAAACAAGTGAGAGTCGGAGTTCCGACCATTTTCAACCGGAAAATTAAAACTTTCTTGCGATGCAGTGCTTGAATTACACGGTAAAGAATAATTTTTCAATTTTTTTTACAATATCTATTATATCTGATCTATCAAATTTCAGTTTTCCAACGGTTGTAGATGGATACGTGAGCAGAAAAACCGTGATCACCGAACTTCTGATTGATCGTCTCCATAAGACGATGCGCTTTGGTAACTCAAACTGCTCGACTTTGCAATTTTATCACGAAAAAACTAAACGGTCAGTATAGCTCAAATTTTGGCAATAGGCGCATAAAGTATTCGTCAAAAACATATGAAAATTTCAAGTCCGAAAGTTGGATTCGTAGCAATGATCGTACCTCCTTAACACTCTTATAAGGCTATATCTCTCGCTAGTTCGTCCAATATTAATGTACGCTATAGGGTGGTCCTTATTCAGGGCTCGGACGAATTTTTAATCAAACGCCCCCCAAATCGGCTCCAAATAATAAAAAAAAAAATACCCTAATTTTTTTAGATTTTTATTTAGACTCTAACCCCTCGCACCCGAGGGTGAATTTCATGATTTGAAATACACGTGTTTCGGCCAAATTCTCAGGATATAAGAGTAATAATTTTAAAAAAAATCTGTAACTGCAAGATTTTAGTGTTCATTTGTGAAAAATCATATATGAAAAAAAAAAAATCACATTATCATACGGATCAATTTAGGCAAATTGCACACCCTTTAACTTTGAAACATGCTGGTAACCCACATTACCACCTCGATTTTCTTGAATTTTTCTAATTTATTTACTTTTTAACGTATTCAGATCCGGTTTTTTGCACTTTTCAGTTACTTTAGTGATGAAAGAACATAAATATACAGCCTAATTGGTATAATTATTTATAATATAAGATTTATAAATAAACAAGCTAAAAAAATGACGTTTTTTTTCGGAAAAATTCACTCTTGAAGAATCTAGCCAAGGTGATAACTTTAAATTCAGTAAGAGTGGGTTTTTGGGGTCACTGATTACGAATCCGATGTCAGATTTTTCAAATTTAATATTTAAATTTCGGTGTCCACCATCTTGAATTTTGCAGAAAATTTAACGTAAATATAGTATATAAATCATAGATGAAAAAAATGAAATTTTTATTTTCAAACGATGCATAGAGCTGCAGTACTATAATGTATATATAATATATATACATTATAATAAAGTAATATATACAATGTATATACAAATATATAATGTATATATAAATAAAAAATATACAATGTATATACAAATATATAATGTATATATAAATAAAAAAAATATACAATGTATATACAAATATAATAATGTAATAATATACAATGAACAAAATAATATAAAACGACATACATAAATTGGTCCTTGATCAGTATTCGTTAATTATGGTTGATGATGTATTTATCATTAATCACTTGTGCAAAATACGATTGTACGAAAATTAAAATCGTACAATCGTATTTTGACAATTTGATAGATTCTTCAAGAATGAATTTTTCCGAAAAAACGTCATTTTTTTAGCTTGTTTATTTATAAATCTTATATTATAAACAATTATACCAATTAGACTGTATATTTATGTCCTTTAATCGCTAAAGTAACTGAAAAGTGCAAAAAACCGGATCTGAATACGTTGAAAAGTAAATATATTAGAAAAATTCAAGAAAATCGAAGTGGTAATGTGGATTTACCAGCATATTTCAAAATTAAAGGGTGTGCAATTTATCTATATTGATCCGTATGATAATGTGATTTTTTTTTCATATAGTAGCACCAATGAACACTAAAATCTTGCAGTTACAGATTTTTAAAAAAATTATTACTCTTAGAATAAAATATATCCTGAGAATTTGGCCGAAACACGTGTATTTCAAATCGGGAAATTCACCTTCGGGTGCGAGGGGTTAGAGTCCAGATACAAATCTGAAAAAATTAGGGTATTTTTTTTTTAATTATTTGGAGCCGATTTGGGGGGGGGGGGGGGGGCGTTTGATTAAAAATTCGTCTGAGCCCTAAATAAGGACCACCCTAGTATGCTAGTATCATTTGGTCTCCCTATTTTGACTCTTATGCCATTATTCTTGATCAAGTGCAACATAAATTTCTTGGATCGGCTGCGTTCAAGATGGGCAGGCCAATGTCCAGAATTGACCATGACTATTCCGATATTGCCAGAGCCGTCGGGCCCTGTTCGCTCAAGTCCCTTGGAGTTTATACGGAAATGATACATTTATATAAGATTCATAATAACATGATTGATTGCATTGATTCGAGTCGCCCGCTTCGATTTTAGGGACCCATCCAGGCCTATCTATTAGGCATATCTATTAGACTAATAGATATCTATTAGGCTTAGCGATACGTCGAATAAGTATCCGCAAATCGATTTTTTTTCTTTCCATTTCTATTTCCTCCCTCAAGAACGCATGTCGATCCGCGGTATTCGTTTTTTGCTGACACTGCCTTTGTTGCTCTGTTATTTTCCCGGTATTGAATTGCTTATGCGCTATACTGCTTTACTATTAGCTTTATTATAATCTTTTTTAATTCTTAATTAATCAAGAAAAATTATCTTTTTTTTTTTTTTTTTCTTTTCTGACATTGACTTTGTTGCTCTGTTATTTTCCTGGTAATGAATTGCTATGCGGCTTTATTATTATCTTTATTGCTCATTGGTTAATAATGGCTCGATTTACCATGTAGCTCTTTTCCGCTATCTTGTGTACACACATTATCATATTTATGATTTCAAAGGATAATTCCCGTATGAATAAATAAATGAATAAATAAATATCTCGTAAATTCGAATTATAATTGCACGAACCTTGGGCCATATATAACCGAGCATTGCCTTGGTCATTTGGGCACTGTTAACCGTTGGATTATCGATAAGACCACTGTTCTCTCTGCTCAGGCTAGATACCCCAGGATGAAAGCAATTTCGTTTTTGTTGACCGGGTTTTCCTCCCGTTACTCCGTCGACAGCGAGTCGAACTTTCGACGGCGTAACCACAGGTTTCGTTTGGGGAATACATTTTTTCGTTTGAGCTCGGTCGATTACGTTTCCACTGCAATACTGCAAATAAACGTAATCTCATTTGTGTATTCAAGATTTTTTTTCTTTTTATTCAATCTTCGTTACAATAATAATAATTCGGTATAAAAAAAAAAACATTCCACAAAGAATTTATCGTTTCATCGGATTATGGCGCAGGCTTAATTAATTCCGCATAAATAGATACTTAAAAATTATTTTTACACTGCTGAGTCGTCGATGTTGCTCGGGCACAATTGTTTGAGCGATCTGTTCAACAAATCAATATATTCTTTCACAAGTTCTCCAGCAATTTCAAAACTTTCTGTTCCTCCGACAATTTCTTTCATCGCATTCGATTGCTCAGCTAATTCGGACATTCGAATTTCTAATATTTTTCTGCCCAATGAATTTATTTCCAGCATTTCTTGCGACGAAAATTCGCCACTGTACACTTTTATTTTCAATTCATTTCGTGTATAACGAGTGCTCAGGATGAGGAGCACGATTTTCGCATTATAGGTCAATCCTTCGGATGTAAATCCCATGTTTATATCAAAATTATGCGATACGATGAAATCGCGAGACGATCGAGGCACGAGCAATAATTGTTGGATGTGAAAGAGGGAAAAGGAAACTTGATCCAATGGATTGTTGGGAATGAAAAATCCATATTCCACAAAGAGTTTGCGACTATCGTGAGAGCCATAATTGATGAAAACTTGAGAACCTTTGGTAAAAGATTTCAACGTTCTGAGCTGATAATATTCTCGATTATTTTTATCAGTGAGTAAACTAGCTTCGATGGCCGCTTCATGGCTATGATTAAATAGATCTAAAAAAGGAGCCAGAGCCATATTGTCAGGATCCTTGACGTTGATGTACTTATTGGATGTTTTTGCGCTATCAATGTATACAGCTCTTGTATTGACCGTGTAATATGCCCACTTGAAGGCATTAAATTCGAGTATATCATACAGAGGCTTGGAACAGTGCGAACAAAAATGATCGTTCAATCTTTTCAATCTATTCATCGACTCGACGATGGAACGATAATTATTTTTCACCATATTGCTCCGTATCTCCAGATCTTTCGCGATAAATGATAACAATTTTTTCTCTCTCGCCGAACAATGATCGGGGGTATTGTAGGACCGAGGCAGACTATCCAGATAAAATTTCCATACTGAATTATCATCCAAATGTTTCTCATAGGCTAAAAATACGGCGAGAACGCAATGCGCCTCGTAGCTCTCGTCGCTTTGAAAGATTTTGAGGATTCGACTGTTCCCAAGAGCGGAGGTCGTTATTAACAATTTTTTCGGTATCTTTACTAGTACATCGTTGATTCTTATATTATCGAGACACCCCAGGCCTCTGCCGGTTATTGGAAAATAAGTCGGAATTAATTCGCAAACGGGAAACCATTCCAGAGACAACATCCAATCTTTCATATTATTAAAAATTTCGGTCTCATTCATAGCTAAGTTTTTCAAAGAATTTTTCTTTCTTCTACGACGCTCTCTCGACGCTCGACCCATAATGTCTGAACGAGCGATAAATCTGTAGAATTTGTACAAACTGTCAATGCGACCGGGCGCGTAAATTTCATTCGTGAGAGATCGACAATGATGATGATGAAACAAAAGCGATAACATAGAGGGAGTATCGTCCAAAATGTAATCAAATTTTATGAACTTTTCATGCAGTTTTTTTCCCCGAACAAGCTTCATTTTCTTAATTCATTTCCCGTGATACGAAAGCGTTGATCCAGGAAATAACAAATAATTATGAATTTTTCTCTCTTTTCAAAGAAATTAATTTTAACATTTGCTTATTTGACAAAGCCACAGAAAATAGCAAAATAGTAAAAACATTTTTTTTTTTTCTAAACATTTAGTATTTTTTTCGATATAAACTGTACAGCCGGTACATCATATTGAGCGGAGAAGGTGGACTCTCGTGTTGTATTTTTAATTTACGCGTTTGCAGGAAAAAAAGAAAAGTGTCAAAATAAAAGGTGTATTATCAACTGTAAATTTTATAACTTTATGTACAAGTAGATCTGTAAAAAATCGTAGGAAGCCTGACGTTGGAAATAAATTGATCGATTGAACGGAACAAAGGTGCGCGTGATGGAATAAAAATTTTCGAGATTGCGAATTGAGCAATGAGAAAAATATTGTACATGTAACACAACTTACCCTGATCGCTGCCGCCGATATAGATAAGCTGTGTTTGGTTAGATCGAAGGAACGACCTTTGCAGAGTATCATCTGCTTCGTTATTACGTTGTATCGCGTCGAAGCTCTTCGGTAAAAAATATTTTTGTTATTTTGTGCCAGACAGAAGAGACGACAGTTCAGGATGGGGCCCAACATTTTATTCTTGGGCCTGATCAGCCCGTACAACACTTGGGTCGCGCGCGCGCACGCGTTTATGAACGAAACGAAGTGAGTAATGAGTCCTCAATTATACGGTGTGAAGTTATGCATCAATGTTTTGAAAGCTCCTCTCTTTAGGATTTTTTCTCAGAGGGGCAACCCTTTCGACGAATTACATATCGCAACTTTTGTTCGCTTTCATATATGCATATAATATATGGGCCATTGAATGTCAAGTGGGCAAAATTTATGAATAGTATATGTCAAGGTTTTCCTCGATTTTTGCTGCTCAAAGTCAATATCACCAGAAAATTTGAAGCCGATTGGTCGGCGGATTTTCATCTAGGCATTATGAAAAGCATAAAATATTTTTTTCATAGATTTTTCTTCGGATGCTTCAAAAGGTACTTTTTAAAAAATATGAAAAATAATTTTGTGCTTTTCGTAATTCTCATAGTATATGTCTGGTAATTAATAAACCAATCGAGTTGAAACTTTACACATTTCCTACACCAATTTACAAATGAGCTTGAGCAACTAAAAAAAAAAACGGAGGAAATCGTTGACATTATGATATTTAAAAAGTGGATAACTCGATGCGAAATGCCCCATATACATTTAAGTTTTTTTTGGTGACGTGTATAGAGAGCGGCAAAGAGGCACGTTTCCCCAGGCTAGGCTAGACCAGGCTAGACGTTTCGTGTGGCTTTCAGAATAGCGATATACTAATCGCCGTCAGTCCATAATCAGCCACAGTTGTGTGGTCCTCGCGGTTTTTTTTCTTCTTTTCTTCGTTCGACATCGAAAATTAAACCACCGACCGTCGCGTTAAAGCGCCGTCCATGTGTGTGTGTGTGGAAAAAAAAGCAAATAGTTTGTAGAGTCGTGTATGCGCCGGTTTGACAGGAAATAAAGAAAACGTTGATAAATATAATTCGTTAATCATGCCCGTCAAGATCTACATATCGGGTATCAGCGGTAATAAAGAAGTAAGTGCCAAATATATATACGTATTGTTTTTTAAATCTTATTTTGATAGAAGCGAGAGAAGACCTTGCGGGCAGTGCCAAAAAACCCTCGCACCTACCGCCGCATGCACTCGCGTATACTTATGACATTTCGTGATCCATACGCGCCATCGCGATCGTATCAAATTACAATTTATAGCGACCTTCTGTCGTCAATACTATTACGTTTACAAAACTCTCGCACTCAAAGTCAATGATAACGATGTCGCGACATTTTATTAAAAAAAAAAAAGCTATTATAACGATACCCCCGAACGCGCAAGTTCTTTTCTTTTTACCCTTCGAAAACAAGTTGATCGATCGTTTTTTGTTTTCGATTTTTGAATATCGCATATGGAGCATATCCTACACCCGTGTTTCGAGCAAAAATCGCGATTACAGGCCAATCCTCGCGTCGAAAATTATCTTACGGTGATTCACACGTTCCTCGGTCACTCCACGAACAATGCCCGCTGCGAAATATGAAAAAAAGAAAAAAAAAGCATGAAAAATTATTTGCAGGTAAAAAAAAGACAGCAGAGGGTATTGATGATACTCGATAGTAAAAGCGTAGATTACGAAGTCATTGACATAACGGAGCCTGGCAAGGAGGATGAAAAAGAATTTATGCAGGGTAACAGTACGGCGAAGGACGACAGCAAACATCCTCTGCCGCCTCAAATATTCAACGACGAAGATTATTGCGGAGTAATTTCAATATATTACTCTTGAATTAACGCAATATTGTCCTTAATTTTTTTTTTTTTATCTTTTACTTTTTCGATTTGCTTTCAATTTTTTTTTTTTTTAATTTATGATAAAATTTTCGTAAAAAAAAAAAAAAAACAACTATATTCGTCCGTTTTATTGACCAGGATTACGAGGACTTTGATTTGGCGAATGAGATCGATGAGTTGGACAAATTTCTCAAATTAGTGCCCGGTACGGGCGAAGTTAGTAGAAAAAATTCTGTACAGAGCAACGGCGTACAACAGAATGGAAACGCCTCGAGTCGGGAGGTACGTACAATTGAAAATTTAAATCGATGAAATTATACCGATGATAACGCAGCTATAGCTCGAGTTATTTCCGTTTAAGGCATCGACGGACAAGGACACGAACGTTGTACATACGGAGGGGTAAGTGGTACAATGAAATGGAATAGAAAGTACATAATATGAATTAAAACTTCTATATATGTTTTCCGTGTATTGTTGTATGAGAAAATTTTCTCAGTCTTAATCTGTTTTTCTATTCGAAGCAGATCCTAATAGTCCATTCGTTAAGATTCTTTACTCCAAATGAATTAAATCCGTACAATAAACTAACAAGTAGAGTATCAGGCCTCCGGATCATGGATTCTTCTTAAACTTGCAGATGTATTTCCTTAGTCCTAGACAATGAAGCCTCTTATGCATAGTTCTATCTAATGGGCCTTTCGTCGCTCGCTTCATTACATAAAATACCATTTTTAAGCAATTTATCAGTCCTTCGCTACTGCTTTCGACTAATCCAGCCAACTTGGATATGTTGTTGAAACTTTGTCGGCCGACCATAAAAATGAATACTGAAATGAATTAAGAAGAATCCATGATCTCCGGATCATGGATTCTTCTTAAACTTGCAGATGTATTTCCTTAGTCCTAGAGAATGAAGCCTCTTATGCATAGTTCTATCTAATGGGCTTTTCGTCGCTCGCTTCATTATATAAAATACCATTTTTAAGCAATTTATCAGTCCTTCGCTACTGCTTTGGACTAATCCAGCCAACTTGGATATGTTGTTGAAACTTTGTCGGCCGACCATAAAAATGAATACTGAAATGAATTAAGAAGAATCCATGAGCTCCGGATCATGGATTCTTCTTAAACTTGCAGATGTATTTCCTTAGTCCTAGACAATGAAGCCTCTTATGCATAGTTCTATCTAATGGGCTTTTCGTCGCTCGCTTCATTACATAAAATACCATTTTTGAGCAATTTATCAGTCCTTCGCTACTGCTTTGGACTAATCCAGCCAACTCGGATATGTTGTTGAAACTTTGTCGGCCAATCATAAAAATGAATATTTCACGCGTTAATTCGCCATATTCAACGTTGGCCGCTACAGCTAGACCGATGCACACTATGCAAAAGCGAAGAAAAGTAAAGCGAAGCAAAGATTTATATTACATATCGTCTTATCGAGAATATGCATAGTATTTGCAAGCATGTAAATGAAATAATGCTATAAGACCAGATGTTAATATGAAAGTTTGCTTCTATTCACTTCGGAGTGCTTTCAAAAGCACTCGGGAGTGAATGAAAGCAAACTTCCATATTGACGTCTGGTCTTACAGCGTTATTTCATTTATATGCTTGCAAATATCATGCATAGTCCCATAAGACGATATGTCATATAAATCTTCGTCCGATTTGCTTCGCTCAACTTTTCTTCGCTTGTGCATAGTATGTATCGGTCTAGCTGCGGCAATTAATATTGAATATGGTAAATTAACGCATGGAATATTCATTTTTGTGATCGGTTGACAAAGTTTGAATAACATGTATCCAAATTGGTTGAATTAGTACAGAGCAGTAGCGAAGGACTGATAAATTGCTCAAGCTCAATAGATTGCTCAAATGTAATGAAACCAGCGGCGAAAGGCTGCTGGCAAATAACTATGCATAAGAGGCTTCATTTCTAGGGATAATCCAACACACCTGCAAGTTTGAGCAGAATCCATGACCCGGAGGTTTGATACTCTCCTTGTAAGAATATATATATATATATATATTATATTATACTATATTATACTATATTATATATATATTATATTGTACTTATTGAAAACACTCAAAGTTCCCAATGTAACAATGCAGCGTCAACAAAAATATCAAACGAGCGATTATCGAAAATTTTGCGACGATCAAATATATAAAACCGATTCTAAAATAATTATAAACTTCATGAAAATAAAACGAAACTATGAAAAATCACCAATCTTATGCAGCAATCTGCACAAATCTTTTTTTTGTCCTACCCAAGTAGCGAAAGCATTTCGAACAATCTCTCGCAGAAGATTTTCGATAAAATTTCTTGTTTTTTTTTTTTTTCCCTGCAAATCAAAGAAAAATCTAAACACGTTTCTCCGTATGAAATAAATGAAAATTATCCGGAGTAAGCAACGAGCTGAAAAAAAAAAAATTGATTCCAGCGAGTTGGACGAGAGGCCATCCGCGAAGAGCGTCGATAAGAATACGGATGAGCCAAAGGCAACGAGAGACGAGAGCGGAAGGAGCGAAACGGCTGACGAGGATTCCGAAATAATGGATGAGAGCGCGGACAGGAATGAAGAAAAATCGGACGATCAGGAGCAGGAAGAGTGACACGTGAGGGGAGAGAGAGAGAGAGAGAGAGAGAGAGAGAGAGAGAGAGAGAGAGAGAGAGAGAGAGAGAGAGAGAGAGAGAGAGAGAGAGAGAGAGAGAGAGAGAGAGAGAGAGAGAGAGAGAGCAAGAGAGAGAGAGCAGAATTGAGAGACGAGTAAAAATGGCAAAGCATGATGGAAAAATTTTGTAAAATCTTTCAGTCTCGCGTTATCTTCCGTGAGTCAATTTCTTCAGGAGCTTTTTTTTCGTCCTTTTGTTGGATCGTGCGCGACATTTTGGATACTGCCAAAATATAACTTTATCGGCACTGTAACGCAAAGGCACACGGAACAAATGATCAAAAAAAAGACAAAAAAGGACGTATTATCAAGATCTCATATTATTTTATGATGAAAAAATATATATATATGTATTGCCACCGATCCCTCGTCAAACTTTTGGAAAGTATGCGTTTAGTCGAGTTTTGCGTTCAACATTTCATTCAAACGTCATTTCATTGTTATTCGACACTCGCAACATCCGCGTTTCACACAACATATTTGTTCATAGTTTCAAGCCAGTGAATTAAGCGAATCACTTTACATACGCTGTTGAATACTGGAAAAAAAATTAAAAAAATAAATAAATAAATAAATCATTCATTCACTGGCGAATTTACGCGACGGCCGTGCAACGAATGACGATTGTTGTATTTATATTTCAAAACGTGGCCAAAGCAATATGATATCGAGACTTCCCCGACTGATGCCCACAAAATCCGGGCAAGCGTCCCTCGAAATATTTACACAAATATATATTTTTTTGCTCATCGTAATGGGTTTTTTTTTTTAACAATGATTATTATTATCGTAAACATTTGATGATGATATATCGGGGACAGTTGACAAAAGATTACCATCAAATAATATTCAATCTTTAGGTTTTTAAGCTTCAAGGATAATCCTTTCCCCGTTCAATACTCTTGATCGCAATTATATCTACGAAAGTTCCAAGCTCAAAGTAATTTAAAACGTTCAATTAGCCCCCTTGCCGAGATTAAAACGATTCAACGATGATAACCCTTACTCCACCAATCGGCTTAAGAATTCAACCGGAGTAACGTTTTCGACTTTCTATTTCATATTTTTTATGGTCCTGCCTGTATGTCTGGATGAGAGAACTCGAGAATAACGAGAGCCGATGGATTATTTAATTTTAATTTTTTTTTTTTCTCATAATTGCGCGCGCGAGCTGAATTGAGAATGAAAATTCGTTTGAAAAAAAAAAAAAAAAAAAAAAAAAAAAACAAAAGAAAAGTCTGATGCTGGAGGAGATGAGTTATTTAAGAAAAAAAAAAAAAAAATTTACGAACATTCGGGATGTAACGAATAATGGGGTTAATTGTGACAAGTAATTTTAATTTAATTACTTAGTTTAACGTTTTCTAGATATTTATATATCCACACCGTAATATTATTATTATTATTATTATTATTATTATTATTATTATTATTATTATTATTATTATTATTAATATTATTGTCATGAAATCCCGTTATTTGTGGCAATGAGAGAGAGGCTGCAAGGGGAAATGATGCACGGAGAAGCTTCCGTGTCAGAAATGGGCTCATCTCGTTTTCTTTGAGGAAAAAAAAAAATTAATCGTTTATTTTCCTTTTATAATTTTTCGATGAATTTACTTCATGCGAAAGTAAACCGGACTCAGAGGATTCTTTTTTTTTTTCCTCCAATGAATCCATCATGTCACGGAGCAACGAGTAGACATTTGCAATGACGAATATCGTGTCACTTTTTTTTTATCAATATAATTATATTTAAAAAAATAATAAAAAATAAACTAATTTTCTTTTTTTTTTTTCCTTCAAATTAACGACGAGTGCTCATCTCTGTTCTGCGCGAATATCAAACGATCGTCTATGAATAAGCAAAGCATTAACGTAGTTAATAATTTTGAAAAAAAAAACAAAAAAAACGAACAAAAACAAAATGCTTGAATGAAATTACCTCGAAGCTTGTATTCCAGAATAAACGATATATTGTTGATGAGAAGTTTTTGAGATTTTATTTGAATTGAAATTTTATCATATAAGATTGGCTTATAATTGATTTCTTCATTCACATTGGTAAGATTCCAGAAAGTTCAGCGATCTTCAACGCGGTGAAAATAGCACCGACGGCCTGCTTTGTTATTAAATACACACGCACACACCGCTCACTCAACACCGCGACCCAGTTAATCGGCTGTTTCTTAACGCAACGTTATATTTCAATCAACTTTCCCGATGTGAAATTATACCATTAGGAGTATGAATGAATTTTTTTTTTCTTCAATCATTGGAACGCATATAATGTAGAGTAAGTAAAAATAATGAGGACGTATTTGTTTATTTTTCGTAAAAAATGACAGATGCACCTGTTACAGGCAATTCAATTTCACGGATTTTTAGATATATATATATATATATATAGATATAGCGTAACATTTGTGACGTCATAATGTTATATTTTTCAATTTTTTATATTAACGGGAATTTTGATTCAAATAAACAAATAAACAAATACGTACTAAATATTTTTTCCTAAGCTACCAGATTTTGAAATAAAAAAGTTTCATTTGTACTCCCAGTTCACACTATTATCCCCCCTCGTTAGATTTTACATAGATACAATTATTCAATATATATATATATGTATATATTTTTTTCACATCCCATCAAAACTCGTTTATAAAGTGAAACACACAATTTGTTTTTTTCTCAATGTCCTCCACTCTGCGAATCCACTATCACTACACTGTGATACGAACAGCCTGAAAACAATTATAGCAAATGTATTTTTGTTATTTTTTTTTTTTTTGTTTTTCGCATTATCAGGATAATGTTGGAATATAAGAATTAAAAATATATATACAGTAACGGACAAAAAAAAAGTACGCACCGTTCGAATTTTCATTTTTGTGCTATTATCGTTACAATAATAATTAATTAGCTACATCCAGTCTCAACCGAAAGTTTATAAGTTTACCGTTATATTTTCACAAAAAAAAATTTTACAAATATTGGAAATCTTAACGAAAACAATTTTATGCTGGACAAAAAAAAAGTACGCATGCGACGAAAAAAAGTAAATATGCGATCGCATTCGTATTTAATATTTTGTGTGACCCGCCTTTCGTTTGAATAACAGCTTGTTAACTCCGAGGCATACTATCCACAAGGTTGTGGATTTGTCGCTCGTCAATTTTATTTCAGGTTTTCCGCAAAAGGCATCAAAAAGTTTCTCTTCATTCGTAACTTCACCCTTATCGACGCTCCGGTCCAAAGTAAACCACAGATTCTCAATTGGATTTAAATCTGGCGATTGCGCTGGCCAATCCAGAAGTTTGATCGGTGAAGAACGAAAAAAAAGCCGATGTTTTTTGCGAGCCGTAATGCTTCGGGTCATTGTCTTGTTGAAAAATAAATTCATCCCGCAGATCAACCTTTAGCAGAGTTTCTTCCAGATTTTCATTGTTAAAACATATCTGCTGTCATCGTAACGTTGATTCGAACCAAATTTTCCGTTCCTGACCACGCAAAAGACCCCCGCACTAATTACACTGCCTCCTCCGTGTTTAAGGAGTTTCGATACCACTTTTGAAAATGATGCCATCAACTCAATTTTTTTTTTTTTAAATAAGTGACAAATATATAAAACGTGAACTGCTCAAATTTCAAGTCGATCCTCCATGTCGTTTTTGTAAAAATAATTTTCAAAAATTTGGCTTTATGCGCGAGAGTAAATGGGAGCAATATTTGTTTGAGCTGTCAATTCCATTAAAATACTACCACCCGCATAAAATTTATGTCAGATCTTTATCAGATCTTTAATATGACTGTCAACAAATTTTAATATGTTCGTCCATCTGGTTTATTAGTTACAATTAGCCAAAACATAAGCTCACTATCCACAGGTATGGCGGATTCTAGGAGTGAATAATAAAGAGTGAAAAAAATGATACTTCAATTTCATGAACCTCGCAACGTCTTGTAAAAGAAGTAGAACTATCAGTTCGTTACTAATCATGTATAGAAAGAGGTGTTTAGGGTTCTTTTCAAGCGAAAAACGATTTTCTTCCGTTATAAATGTGCTTCAACGACCTTATAAATTGATCTTTTGACTTGCCGATTTTTTACCGAATGGAAAAACGTCTTCTTCAAACTTTTACGCATGGATTTTGCGATACTCTGATTACTTCGAAAAAAAAAAATTCAAAATAAGTTGAGAAATTCGTAAAATTATTTAATTTCATGACCATTGAATTCCTCGGAAAAAAACAGCTACGGAAATAAATTCTTCATTTTTGTAACACCGGTGCATCATATAGACGAAAAGTTGGGTCTAGCCTCCCCTTAAACTTTTCACATATTTTTCTTACCGCACTTTCGCTTACTGAAAATTTTCAACCTCTTTTAAAAAGACCCTTTTTTCTGGTCTTTGATTATGATTTTTCTCACTTCAATTGAAATTTTCGGTATTGCGAATTTGTTCCTACCGTGCTTCTTTACGGAAAAACGATAACTGGCCGAAAAAGCGTCTGATCTATTTATTCACGTTACGTCTGCTTTCCCAAAAGCTTCGTTGGGTGAAAATCGGATTTTTGTTACTCAAGGAAATATGTAAACATTGTAGTGCGTAGTTTTTTTTTTGTGTCCAGCATAAAATAAACACTCTGTACGCGCTAAGATTGTTTTACTTCGGGTTTCGAATATTTGTAACATCGTTACAATGGTAGCGCAAAGGCAAAATAATAAACTTTCGTCGGGACTGCTCAAGGTCTAGGTTGTTATTGATGATTTTTCGAACGAGAATAGCACAAATATGAAAATTCGAACGGTGCATACTTGTTTTTTTGTCCGTTACTGTACATGTCAAACAAATTCTTTTTCGAATGCAGTTTTTATTCCAAAATACGTTATTCACGATCAACGACACAGATTCATCGTTTCTTATAATCAATGCAATTCCTTTCGCTCGAGGTCGATTTAAAACATATCATCATTTTATGCGACATGTATTTCTCGACTTTCCATTGCATCGTGAAAACAGTGGAAATTTCATTGATCCTACCGAATGAAAACAAAAAAAAAGGCTCTTTGCGAAATTTTAAATCATCGTGGTTCTCGCCGCTTGGCCCTTGTTACGAAAATTATTTTATCCCATTTCAATGAAATAGGCGAGATATCCGTGAAAATTTTAAAACAAAAAATATTTTACTTTTCATAATTATTTAATATTATGCATTATTTCTTCAATCGTTATCACACACCTCTTATTTCGTGGTATAAATCATGTAAAATGATACAAATTCTAAAGTCTTTCGGTGAAGAAAGCGAGATTAATCGATAAATGTGACGAAAACGACGTTAACAATTAACGTTATTCCTTCGGTGTATAAGAAAGTGAAAAAAATTGTTTTCGCCCTAATCATTCTCGTATTATGCATCAATGAATCGTTCCGCATACACTCAAACTAATTGCCATATTGTAACATTTTTTTTTTTTTTTTTTTCATGCCACCGGATGAATCGAAACATTAAAAATAATCGCATGTTCCCTCATCGACTGAATCACAACAAATTTTTCCTTTTCCTTTCTCGTATGTACATTTATTCTTAACGCTATGATATCCGGAGATTCAATTTGGTTTTGAATACAGCGCTACTCATAGCCGTATCCATTGCGTTAGGACAGGCGTTTTTATAAAAACGAAAAAACAAAGAATTGTCGATGATATTCGTTTATAATTTTTGTGCCATATGTATGTATACAGTCGTCTCTACGTAAGCTGCCGCGTTCGGGACCGTAGGGGAGTATTTTTTCCTGAAAACGATGTTCCCCCACTCTCGAGCCCAGCGCGGGCTCTCGAAGCGATTTTTTCGTTCCCTATACGTATAAGCTGCCACGCGCATCAGCGCACGTGAGTAACGATACAAGCGTATCAATTTTCCGCGACAAAAATGTTTCTTGCGTGATTAGAGAAAGTTACAGCTTGAAAATATTATCAAAGTCCATCTCAATTAACTTTCATCGCAAAAATAATTATCTCAAAAAATTAATATATTCGCTCAATCGCGGGGGATGCATCGACGATAAAATGTTGCGCCGCTCACGGGCAAGCGGTTCCTTTTTCTCGTTCATTATAAATATTCTAAAAACGTTTACTGTCAAAAATTCTGAAATTTTTACAGAATATCCAGGTAGGGTCTCTCAAAACTTACTGCAATTTTTCAGCTTATCGGCACAATTTTCTTGTCAGATATTACGCAAATACTGCAAAAATTGTCAGAATTTATCTATCATAGGTGCAGTTAATCTACGAAACACATTAAACCTTCCGAATTTTTTTTTCTCAATAACGTTACTGTGAATCGTATCTAAGTTTTACAGGAACGTAGGAAAAATAATTATATAAATTGTGGAAAAATTTGGTCTGAATGGCATCATTTTGAAGTATCGTCACAGCAACCTTAAAGCGGCGTGAAATAATCTAAAACACCCACGGCAGTTTGGATAGAGGGCAAAAAACAATTCTCAAGCGCCGAGCCGACGCCGATCGTGGCGGGGGTAGAGCTCGAGCGTGCACGAAGTGGAACGGCAGCTCAGAGAGCGGCAGCTTACGTAGAGGCGACTGTATATATGCTTATCACCTTAAGAGCTATTGCCGCGTGAAAGAAACATTTTTTTTTTTTTTTTACCAAAACCTCACATTCGTATGTTTGACGAAAAATATAATTTAAAAACAACAACAACAATATTTCTCGATCCATCGAGATGCATGAAAATTGTTCGCGCTCTCGATGAGGCATCGGCGTACAAGTATACTTGTGAAATATTCGAATAGAAGCGCACAGTCTTAATTGATTAATGATGAAAAAAATTTCAAACTATCGAAGGAGCAATTTCTCGTTTCTCTCGTTAATACAGCATATATAATTAATAATTCCATTTCCACCTCTGTATATATCCTATGTATTATTATCCTATGTATAGTCTGTTCGATAAGAGCATGTACGGTTATATTTTTTTCTGGAAACCGTTACGGGGTAGATTTAAACGCGAGCAGTTAGCGGAAACCCTTCCCCCCCCCCCCAAGGATGCTTTGCGTCCTTTTTTGAAAGCGTCAGTTGTCGTCCAACCGTGGTTACAGCACCAAATTATGCCATGAAATCAGTGAAAAGTATACCTCGGAGATGCCAGGCGATTATTAATAATGGAGGCGACTGGACCACTTATCAATAATAAACGCATCACGGTTCATATCATTCAGTGTGGATTTTTTTTTTTTTTTTTTTCAAAGCCTTCTCCCAAATAGTTTTTGAGTTTCACCGTACACGCTCTTGTCAAAAAAACCGTGAGACCGGATATGCTAAGCTTAAACGATAAATAAATAGTTCAGGTTGAAAAATAATACTTGGAACGTCATCAAAATCATCGATAAACGTTCAATAGAAAAAAAAAAGAAAAAAAAAAACTCTGAACTTCTGCGCAAATTGAATGAAAAATTTATGAATAACAATTGCACCAGGAACGCTTTTTTTTTTCCATCGATCCGTCGAATCTGCGACCTTTGATAGTTTGTTTCTTTCATGAATTCTAGCCTGATTCTCTTTATCATCTACCTAAAGATACTTGTTCACTAAAATTATTGAAGAAATTTAATCCGTACCAAAGTATTTTTGCCCAAAGTGATTCGGTGCTATATTATGGATCTCCGATGTCAAGAATTTCATCTGAAAGAGTCAATACGAATTCGTTGTACATATATTATATATATATATATATATATATATGTATATTAGGGTGTTTGAAAAAAAAATCTGATTTTTCGTGCTTCCACCCCTCAAAACTTGAGTTTTTATGGAAAAAAAAAAACATCCTCGCGAAGAGGTAGCTCTGTAGCTCAAGTGGAAGCTGCCGCTCATTGGACGTTTCTAATTATAGCAGCCGATTAACGTCTATGACGAATTTTTTGGAAGGAAAAATTTGATACCACGGGGATTGTATTTCAAATAAAAAGAACCATCAGTGATTTAAAAGTTGTAAACGATATTGCTGAACGGAAAGTAGCTTTGTGCGCGGAATTTGATTCATTATTAACCAAGCATAGAGTTTAAGCGCGGTATATTACTTTTCGTCGCTGATTTACACCGAAAGACGTATGCAAAGTGTAAAAATGCGTCGTTTGCATCAATCTTTACGGAAAATAAATAAATTAATTAAATTTTGCGTTTTTTTTTGCACAGTCATAGCGGAATTGTTAAAGGTGAATAAATTTGCTTATATACTATCGTCCCTGAGACCAATGATTTCCCCATTTCGGCAAGAGAATAAAGAAAACCATGGAGTACGTATTCGAGTCAAGAAAAATTATCGCGAAAAAAAAAAATTTCACCAGACACGAATCGTTTATGACAATTTATATACAATTTTTGATCGAAAAATTATTGTTATGAATAAAATCGATTAAATTTTTTTATTTAGAACACGATGGTGTCGGATAAAATATTTGACTTAAAATTGTTTAGAATTTTTTATAAAAAATTAGAAATTAGGAATAAACGAAAAATTTGTTTAATTAAATTTTTTTTTTTTAAATTCGAAATACAATTCTCACGGTCGCAAATTTTTACTTCCAAAAAGTTCGACATAGACGTTAATTGGCTGTTATAATTAGAAACGTCCGATGAGCGGCGGCTTTCACTCGAGCTACGGAGCTCTTTGTTCGCGAGGATGTTTTTTTTTTCTATCAAAACTCAAGTTTCGAGGGGTGGGAGCATCAAAAATCAAAGAATTTTTTTTTTCGAAACACCCCAAAATATATATATATACAAATATATTAGAAAAGTGGCAAAATCACAACGTTCCTCTTCATCTCTTACAATCCTACCTTAGGGAAGGCAGTGACTAGAGTTTTGGCAGCGGGCGGTGTACAAAATAAATTTGAAAGTATTATATTCTCTTCCAGTACCTGATGTTCCTTGAGCACAGCTATCGCTTTTATCACAGTATTACCTGTGCCTGAATTTAGAGACATTAAAATTGAATTTTTTTTAGCCACAAGCGCACCAAATGGATGAAAAATTGTGCGGCATACGGGAATTTTTTGGATTGTTCGAGGGAATTGGGGGCCCCATCGACATGCTCAGCTGACGATAATAATGTTGGCGGGAGATTGTCAATTTTCATTCGGGCATCGAATCAACGCCATAATTCTTACTTGAGATGTCCAATCGGTATCTCTACCGTCTTGGCTGACAAATAAAAAAGAAAAAAAAAAACGTTCCAAGGCTCGAAATTTTGTTCTTCGGCAAAATTGAAGATATCAAATTCCAAAATTCATAACTTTTTCGTTTTCTCACTTTTCTCCCCCCCTGTTTTCAGGCTCTCACCTATTACGCGTGCATTTATATCTGAAGCTTGTCGTGCCCATGCTTTATTTTCGACAAAATTACGAGACTGGTGTATAATCGAAAATCCTCGACCTCCCGATTCTCTGGTTTAAAAGCGAGCGCGCTAGCTCACTACTCCGAAACGCCGGTTTCCATAATTCATCATACAATATTATTTATTTACATAGAATTCGATTCTCAACAAAAAAAAAAAAATACTATAACGTCAAATGATATAATCAATTCTACTGTGTGAAAAAATGTTGCAGCCAACTATTATTTTGTGATACATTTTCTTTTTTTTTATTTAACCTTTGATGATTCGACGCGTGAATTTCGGTAATTTCAAAAATCCTGGATTTAAAAATTCTTTCATCGAAAACAAGTGATCCCGGATGCTCGTGTTGCATATTTTTTTTTTTTTAATAGAACTGACTCGTGTTTCGGAAAAAAATAGTATTCAATAAGAGTGAAAACATTTAACGTAATTTATAGCAGAATGACTATTACATCTCCGTTGAGCTTGAACTCAACGGAGAACTGAGATTTTTTTCTCTACGAACTCTATGAACGAAAAAGATTCTTTTATAGACTCTACGGACGAAAAAGTTTTGCAAGATAAGAAATAAAAAAAATCCCAGTTCTCCGTTAAGCTTGAACTCAATGGAGAACTGGGATTTTATTAATTTTTCAATTTCTTATTTGGCAAAACTTTTTTGTCCGTAGAGTCGAAACGAGAATATTTTTTGTCCGTAGAGTCCGTAGAGAAAAAAAATCCCAGTTCTCCGTTGAGTTCAAGCTCAATGAAGAACTGAGATTTTTTTATTTCTTATTTTGCAAAACTTTTCTGTCCGTAGAGTCGAAAAAAGATTCGTTTTTATTTCGTATTTTGCAAAAATTTTCTGTTCGTAGAGTCTACGGACTCTGCGAAGAACTGGGATTTTTTAAAAATTATTTTCTCAAGACTGTACATAGAAAAAATTATTCAAAATAATTTTTTAAAAATCCCAGTTCTTCTCAGTATCCGAAGACTCTATGGACAAAAAAGTTTTGCAAAATAAAAAATAAAAAAATCTCAGTTCTCGATTGAGCTTGTACCCAATGGAGAACTGAGATTTTTTTCTCTACCGACTCTACGGACAAAAAAGATTCTTTTTTAGACTTTATGGACAGAAAATTTTTGCAAAATAAGAAATAAAAAAATCTCAGTTCTTTGTTCAGTTTGTACTCAACGGAGAACTGAGATTTTTTTCTCTACCGACTCTACGGACAAAAAAGATTATTTTTTAGACTTTATGGACAGAAAATTTTTGCAAAATATGAAATAAAAAATTCTCAGTTCTCCGTTCAGCTTGACTAAACTTAAGGCAACCGCCATGAACCAGCAACCGTGAGCAACTGCATACTTTTGCAGTTGTTTTTTTCCACAAAGCAATCGTTGTCTGCCCTGTTGCTTGTAGAGTTATTTTATACCGGACAATCGGTTGCTTTTCCCGCTAGGCGAAATATTCCGCTGATTAATGACAATTTTTTTATACATTAATACTCAATATTCCAGTAAATATCTCAATATTAATACTCAATATCCCGGTAAATATCTTTCCGTCTGACTATCTATTTACAAACAACAGCCTGCGATTTTCCTTAAGCAAAAAAACGAAAGAAGATTGGTATGACGCTGCCTGAAGTTTTCACGGCGGTGCGACTTGACGCGCCAAACATACAAAATGTACAAAGTGGTGCGACGAAACGGAATTTTGAGTGCAAATTTTTTTTTTCTTCAGATCAACAGTACTTTGTATAAAATCGAATTTATTTCTTCGACAGGCTTAAAATTTCAGTGTTATTTTCGAAATTTCCTGACTTATCCAGATTTTCTCGGCGCGTACAAACCCTGATTATTACTTTTTGATATTTGTTTTATGAAATTTTTTGATAATTGTTTTATGAAATTTCGATTTTGTACTTGAGCCCCGCTATCCCAAAGAATTTATCCTAGCAGACCTTCGATATCCTCAATTTTGATAAATAACAAAAAAAAAAAAAAAAAAAAAAAAAGGGAGAGCTTCTTTGCGCAATTTTTGTTGGCTCGATCGACGCGGCATGTCAATTTTTCAATGGCATCGATGGGACATGAGGAGAGAGGTAAAAAAAATTTGTAAATTTTTCGATACTAACTCATTATGGGATACATTAATAGGACTTTTCTTTCGCTTATGTCGTCTGGGAATTTTGCATAGACAACTTTGGCCTCGTGCGTGTCGGCGTCGCTTTCGACCAATATTTTTCCGATCCTTATACTACGACAACAATCCCTTAGGCCCTGTAAATTAATCGAGAGCACTCCTGCATGTTCTATATTTTCAAAAAGAGCTTCGGATCGTTGAAATTTGAAGGGTAAAAAAAAAAAAAAAAAAAAAAAAAGAAGAAATGTAAAAATGTTTCAAACGGTACCGACCTGTTCCATTGCTTCGCCGCTTCGTACTATGGAAACGCCGCAGTTGCCTTTCTGATACTTCAGTCCTTTGTACTTGGCGCCGGTGGGCGTTGTGACGACGCATTTTGAGAATGGCAATTGATTCAGACTTTCTTCTATGACGAGTCTGATCTGCAAGCGAATGAAAACTCAATGATGCCCTTACGAGGACGATAAGCGCGCCGAAAAAAAAAATTTCCCCCTCATAAACATACCAGACGGTCTGCGTAAAATTTGAAATCACTGCGAGTCGTGTTTCTGCGAAGATAAAGCGCAATAAAGTATGACGAAATTTACGAAAGTCATGCCGACCGTGTCGAAGTGATTTTTCGTTTTTTTTTTTTTCCCCCTATGCACACATTGGCGCCGATTGTTCCGGCTGTTCTGCCATGTGACGAGCGTGGAAAAAAAAAACAAAAATTCGCGCCGCATTTTTCGTAGACATCGGGGGGGGTTTTTTTTTTTAGTACTCACTTGTCGCGTAAAATTGTCTGCAACTCCTTGACTTGATCGTTCGTCGGTAGAATTTTCAAATTTGACCCGTATTCCTCGACATTGTCGTTACTTTCACTGAGATGCTTCTTAACAATCGTCGTAGTGTCCTGGGTACCCATGTTGGTATCTCGAATTGGTATTAACATTCACTCGCAATTGCGCTTACGTTGTTGCGCGCATCAACACTTTCATGATAAATTGTGCATGCATGTGCATGAACGCATGCCGCAAAAAAAAAAAAAAAAAAAAGTTGTGCACACACACATATACGCGTCGACGGAAAAGTGGAAAAGGTTATAGAAAGAAGCACGGCCATGCTGTCATAAGGATTTCCGGCACACGTGCGATAAGAGAGCAATTAATATTTATAGTTATAGTTATAAATAGTTTGAGATTTTTGTAAATCTTATTTATGATAATATTCGTGTTATACGAATGCAAATGCGGAACGATTCGAAAATGTTGAATAAAATATTTACAAGCGTGACGTATTGTGTGATACTTTGAAATTGGCGCCATTGTAGTACTTGCTCAAGTTGAGCTTAAAATAAATAAAGTCTACGGTCCAGTCATTCTAGATCGATAATATTGTTTTGAAAAATTATATTTTCATTTAAATATTCTGAATGTAATGATAATAAAGAATCGATCTTCGGTAAATTGATAAAACAAATCACAAAGAGCCATATATTATACTTCCGGAAGTCGCGAGAGTCTCTCGTTGGACTTAGCAATTTGTTTCGTTACATGGCCGCCTAAGAGTCTTTTCCGGTTTCTTTCCACGGGCCGCTAGTGGCTGTCGCAACGAGATGGTAAGCGAGATCATACTGATTTACAAAATTAAACCAAATTTGTTCGATTTGCAACTGAAAATTTCGTTGAATAATCATCGAACGACACTTCCCATGCGTACGGTTGAATATTTTGATTTTCAATAAATTCAATTTAAACGAATTAGCCCGGAATTATGAAAGGGCTTTCAGCGCGGTGGCCATGTGATCTGTGTGACAATAAAATCGTGCAAATTGCTATTGCGTTTCAACACTCATTGACCCGATCGTTCGTTCGAGTAACCCGAATGAATTTCAAGACTTTCGTGTGAATTTATAAATGCGGGAAAAAGCTCCTTAAATTTCGAGGGTAATGCACGATAAACGTGAGACGTGCAACCTAACCTCAAAAGTCGAATGCGCCCCTCTTCGAGTAAATTACTGCACGCGTTGATTCGTATCTTTTTTTTTTTTTTTCCCCTTTATCCCAGACGTCTAAACGTAGGAACGGAGGACGTGCCAAGCATGGCCGTGGTCATGTGAATCCTGTTCGCTGTACCAATTGCGCTCGCTGCGTCCCAAAGGACAAGGCGATCAAAAAATTTGTTATTCGTAACATCGTGGAAGCCGCTGCCGTTCGTGATATCAACGATGCAAGCGTGTATGACGCTTATCAGCTACCCAAACTATACGCCAAGTTGCACTACTGCGTGTCCTGTGCGATTCACTCCAAGGTCGTTCGCAACAGATCCAAGGCCGATCGTCGCATCAGGACGCCGCCAGCTCGCAATTTCCCCAGGGTAATTATTACGAAAAAAATAAAAATAAAAAAAAAAAAACAAAAATCATAAAAACAAAAAATAGCAAAAAAAATAACGTTACGATTGAAAATCATCTGCGATTGAGAAAAGATAAATTATTAATGATGTTTGAAAAGAAAAAAATAATTGTTCGCGATAAAAGATCATTTCAAAACGAACGATTGAGGAGGCTCGAGCGCGACTGGCTAGCGAGTAACTTTGACTCGTGATATCCGAAAAAAAAAAAAAAAAAAAAAAGTCCGCGACCCCACAAATTATTGATATATTTGTAATCCTCGCGATCCAATCGAAGCTTCTCTAGCTTTTTTTGTCAACATCCGTAGCGTAGATGCGAAGAAATTACTCGGTTGAAGTCTTCCGAGGGTAATTCCTTCCGTGCGACTTGCGCTTAAACTCGCAAGTTTAAAAAATTTTTATCTCTCTCATTTGGTCCGTGACCTGGCCTGAAACTTTGCATACCCGAACAAGGCTGCTTCATCCGCTATATATATATACTATATAAGATTATTTTTTTCCATAGCCGGCGAGTTTGTGCTCGAGCCGCCTCGATAGCTCTGGGAAAAAAAAAGCTCTAAACTTTCGTTTCAACAATAATTTATGATTATTTTATTATACTAAAAAAAAAAGAGAAAAAAAAAATTGAAATGTTCTAACTTGGTTTTCTTTTTTTCTCGCATGTTTTCAGGATATGCGCCAGGGTCAGCAGAACAGGAAGTGAAGCGATCGTGCATAACTTTCATGCAATCAAATGAATGAAAAAGAAAAAATAAAAAAATATATATTGGGGGAAAAAAAACGAAAAAACAAAAATGTTCCAATTATTTATTTCACCATCCTTTTAGCGGCTAAGAATTTTTTTAATCGAGATCATTTTTGATCCTAGACGGATAATACGGGGCCCGTACGGACCCCGCTCCCATTTTAAAGTACTTTGCCGAAATCGCACGCGATATTTTCGGGTCCGGACCCATTGCGTAATTTAATTTAAGGTTGCGCCGGTTACTCGGCTAGGGGAGAGGACGGGGTCGGTGCGCGGCGAGCACGGGGCATGCATCGACGATACAATGTTGCGCAGCTCACGGGCGAGCGGGTCCTTTTTCTCTTTCATTATAAATATAAAAGCGTTACTGTCAGAAATTCTGAAATTTTTACAGAATATCCAGGTAATATCTCTTAAGGAGGTTCTTAACATCAATTTGGTGCGGCAAGGGGAATGTGATGGCGCGGCGCAGGTTGCGTTCGGCATTTGTTTCACCAAGCCATTACTAACGCTCAATTCTCTTTACAAGTATATTTCACAATCGGAACGGTGAATAACTTTCTGTATGGGCAAATTATATCTATGAAGGTCTAATCTGTCGTTTGAGCGGTTCTTCGGGGAAATGTTACCGTTTTTTCACTCCTAAAATAATCTCCGATCATAACTTCGAATACTTCTCCCATAAGAGCCCACGTATAAGTGGCATATTTAATGTTTTTTTTTCTCCTCAACTACGCGGTCAAAAAATCTGAAATAATTACGGTGTATTCCTAGTACCAGCACAAACCTCCCCTCAAATTTTAGAATCATTCTTACCGTTTTTCTTTTGGTTAAGAACCTCCTTAAGGAGTTTCGGTACAGACCGGCGACGGGGAATAAGCGGAAACGAGGGTGCGGCGGCGCGCGGTGAGCGGAGCATTCATAAAACAAAAGAGTGTCCGACCGTTCATGCGCTGTATCCGTGGATATTGAGCTTATGTTTTGGCTTGTAACTAATAAATCAGACGGACGAACCTATTCAAATTTGTTGACAGTCATATTAAAGATCTAATAAAGATCTGACATGAATTTTATGCAGGTGGAAATATTTTAATGGAATTGACAGCTCAAACAAATATTGCTCCCGTTTACTCTCGCGCATCAAGCCAAATTTTTGAAAATTATTTTTACAAAAACGACATGGAGGATTGACTTGAAATTTGAGCAGTTTACGTTTTATATATTTGTCATTATTAAAAAAAAAAAATTGAGTTGGCAGCATTTTCAATAGGTGTACCGAAATTCCTTAAAACGTATTGATATCTTTCAGCTTATCGGCACCATTTTCTTATCAGACATTACGTAAATACTGAAAAAATTGGCAGAATTTTTTTATCATAGGCGCAGTTGACCTGCGAAACACATTAACTTTCCGAATTTTTTTCTCAAAAACGGTACTGTTAATTGTACCCAAGTTTTACAGGAATGTAGGCAAAAGGATTACATACATTGTGGAAAAATTTGGTCTGCATGGCATCATTTTGAAGTATGGTCACAACAACCTTAACTGGTTTTATTGAAAATTAATTTTAAGGTATTTTAGTACAGACCGGTGACGGGGAATAAGCGGAAACGAGAGTGCGGCGGCGCGCGGTGAGCGGAGCATTCATAAAACAAAAGAGAGTCTGACCGTTCATGCGCTATACCCGTGGATAGCAGTGAGCTTATTTGGCTTATTATAACTAATAAACCAGATGAACGAACCTATTCAAATTTGTTGACAGTCATATTAAAGATCTAATAAAGATCTGACATGAATTTTATGCAGGTGGAAATATTTTAATGGAATTGACAGCTCAAACAAATATTGCTCCCATTTACTCTCGTGTATAAGCCAAATTTTTGAAAATTATTTTTACAAAAACGACATGGAGGATTGACTTGAAATTTGAGCAGTTTACGTTTTATATATTTGTCATTATTAAAAAAAAAAAATTGAGTTGGCAGCATTTTCAATAGGTGTACCGAAATTCCTTAAAACGTATATTGATATTTTTCAGCTTATTGGCACCATTTTCTTGTCAGATATTACGTAAATACTGAAAAAATTGGCAGAATTTATTTATCATAGGCGCAGTTGACCTGCGAAACACATTTGCCGTGTCTCAATTGGTGCAAAGGCGATACAAAGTATACACTTCATGTATACTTGCACATATAATTAGAAGGGCAAGTGTGCATGAAGTGTGTACTTCGTACGAATTGGGACACCGCAATTGACTTTCCGAATTTTTTTTCTCAAAAACGAGTACAGCGAATCTCATTTTTTTAGTAAAAAAAAAAAATATCCGCGGCTGCTATTTCATCATTTCATAAATCGTTACCGGGGCACTTGAATAGCCTAAAACCAAAAAGTCGGTTTGCGACTTTTTGCGTTTTAGTAAAAGGCGCTTCTATGGTCAATTTAATACTCCGCCATTTTGCGATTATTAGTTGATAAATTTTTTTTTTTATACTCCAAATGTGTGTCAAAGTACAATAAAATTTTCAAGAATCTTCGTTGTTTCTTTCTTTACAAAAAAAATCACAAAAAACCGCCTTTTTTAGGCCTCTACACCAGACGACTGCCTCAAAGTAGTTCTTGCGAGGATTAAGGGAGAGCCACGCAGGCACTCCGTGAAACAAGAAGACGGTCGATCTCCTCCCGTGGCTAGAAAATTGCGTTTTTCAATCATACGGTACGGTAAATAAATTTTAATTCTCATCGGAATCTTCAATAATGTTTATTGCATCAATTCAACAAAGTTTCGTTCGCCGATCTATCTTTCAAGTATTAGAATTTGAAAGGAGTAAGCCCTCTAGCTTTGTTTGCGCGCTTTGGGGCCCATGCCCCGTCGTGTTAAATTGGAGAAGTTTACGAGCGCATATCCCCGGAACGAAACGACGAAGGAATCTAAAACTTTGCAAAGCATGCCGCGGGAACGGTCAATCTTTGTGTTCGTCGCATTTTTATTGGCTTATCTGGATTTATCGAAAAAAAAAAAAGATATTCTGAGCCATAAAGCGGGGTTTATCCAAAATTTCATATAATTTTTGAGAAAAAAAAAAAAAACATCGATACAACTTCATTGCGCTTAATTTCAATTTTTTCCCATAATTTATCATTAAATCGTTTCTGTTTCGTTGTCAATGCTGCAAGATATATTGTTTAATCGTTCATTGTGCGAGACGCGATATTCGAAGCAGAAAAAAAAGAGAAATTGGCATTAACCGATCTTAGCGGCGCGGCGAGCCATAAAACCATTTTTTTTTCCAATCGTAAACCCCCCCTCGAGAGAAGAAAATCCTCAATTTCCAATTATATATATATATATATATATATAAATATATATATATATATATATATGGGGCATTCCACCCCAATTCCACCAGCCTCCGACCCTCACCATTTTTGATTCGACTCACAATTTTTAATGTTGTTCACCCACATGAGCAGAGACTACCATATTTTTTTTCCATCCCGTTTTGGGATAACAATTTTTTGAAAAAAATCGATGAAACCCAATTCAATCAGCGATATCTTCTAATTAAAAAACGCTATCGGAAAATTTCACCAGGTCAAATTTTTCATCTTGAAGTCTACGTTTTTTTTTAATTTATTTGAAAAATTTTCCAATTTTTTTGTTCCATCGAAATATCAAAAAATCAATTTTTCAAAATGAGTGCCATTTTTAATTTTTTTTCCAAAAATCACAAAAAAAAACTACGCGGTAAAACAAAATTTTTGAGCCCTGTCTCATCGCGGGCAGATTTTTTTTGTAGTTTTTACAGCTATTTGAAGTTTATCAGAGCACTCCAATAAGCTGTTTGAAATTTATTAGAGTACTCTAATAAACTTCAAATAGCTGTAAAAATTACAAAAAAAATCTGCCTACGATGAGACGGGGCTCAAAAATTTTGTTTTACCATGTACTTTTTTTGTGATATTTTTTTTTTTTTTTAATTAAACATGGCACTCATTTCGAAAAATCGATTTTTTGATTTTTTGATAGAAAAAAAAAATTGGAAAATTTTTAAAAATAAATTCATAAAAAAAGTAGACTTCAAGATGAAAAATTTGACCCGGTGAAGTTTTCCGATAGCGTTTTTTTAATCGGACGATATCGCTGATTGAATTGGGTTTCATCGATTTTTTCAAAAAAATTTTTACTCCAAAACTGGATGGAAAAAAAATCTAAAAAAAATATGGTAGTCTCTGCTGATGTGGGTGAACAACATAAAAAATTGCGAGACGAATAAAAAATGGTGAGGGTCGGAGGCGAGTCGAATTGGGATGGAATGCCCCGTATATATATATACATATATATATGTATATATATGTATGTATATATATAATACGAATTATCCTTTATGACGATCTTATATTTTATGTATGTTAAATTAATGTACAGAATTAACAATAACGCTCGCAGAACGGCATCGTCACGTCGAATCATTTGTTAGCCTCCTCCATGGCCTTCTTCAGTGTCTTTTCGAAAATTTTTTTCGAATCGCAAAAACCCTGCTTCGTTTTGCCGAATGAATTCGGTCCAGCCGACGTGGGCGTTTCGCGTCCGATATTTCGCATTCTCATTCGCGCCTCGGCCGGCATTTCCTCCGGCTCGTCGTCGTCGTCGTCCGCATTGAACACGGACGCGACCGTCGGCTTTTGAAACGACGCCGCCGGTTTGGCGTTCGGTTTCTGCGAATAAAAAAAAAAAAAAACGAAAAAATTAAAAAAAAAAAACGAAAAAACGAACGTTTTCGTGAAAAAAAAAAAAAAATGCCTCTTTTTTTTTCTTTCTTTCTTCATTTTCGTATAAAAAGAATAATTGTGAACTGACCGACGTCGAGCCCAATTTGATTTGTATGCCCTTTTTGGATTCCTGGGGCGCCGGCTTCTTTCCAAAACCAAAAGCGAGCTTCTGTTTTTTCGTTTCCGTCTGGGAATAACCGCTCATCTCTCGTCTATCCTCGCTTCTCAGCGGCGAACGATCTCTACCTCTGTCGTCGTCCCTCCCATCCTCCGCTCTGTACGCGCTTGACCCTGACAACGTCAAACACTGGCAAAGTTCAGATCAAGTTAAACAAGGCTGACTTAATAACCGGAAAACTTTCGAGCGGCATGCCCGCTAACCCCCCCCCGCCCCTCTCGCCGCGGAGTGCTCGAATCGATAACGAATTTTGAAAAATCGCGGCTATTCACCGAGAATAGATCGGAGCAAAGAAAAAAAAAAAAAACAAAGGAGAGAAATTGTAAGAAAATCGAAGAAAACTCGCGCAAGAACGCACCGAGATAAAATGCTATTACAATTATTACATAAGATTTGCGTCTCCGTTTCGAGTTTTTACGGGTCACATCGGTCGAAAGTTTACACCAAAATGGAATTAAAAAAAAGAAAAAAAAAAAAAAAAACACCCCTGGGAAACCGGCTTTGGATTGCATGCGAGTCACGCGAGATAGAAGCGACGAATGAAAAATTTTCCCGCAGCCTTAGTTTGAATGCTTGTATATTGAGAGGACGAATACTCGCGGTGTGTCCGCGAATTAGAAGAAAAAAAAAAAAAAATTTCCCGTTCAGAACAGAATATTTATGGTTTGTTACGGAATTGACAGCGGTAAACATACGCGAACGCGTGAAATCGGAAATAATCAAACGAACGATCGACGCTGATTCGCAACAAATAAGCGTTTCACCGTCATCGAGTAGCAATATTTACAATGGTATTCAACAAAACCTTTTCTGTAATCTTCGCTGGGATTCTTCTTCGACATTGCGCGGCTTTTCGTTTTCTTTTTCCTTCTTTCTTTTAAAAATTTTTTTTTTTAAATTCCTTTGCGACACGACAAGCGATGCAAGCGTTCTACCGAAGTAACCTCAAAAAAAAAAAAAATCGTTACTGATCTCGCTGGCAGAACGCGCGAGGAGCCACCTCGTGAATTTAATGCGCAAGCGCGGAAATGGAGATTATATCGGGTAATTTTACCGTTTTTTTTTTTCATAACGGTTTGCAGGCGAGTGCACGTACGTTAACTGACCGTACAGTCATGTCCTAAGCTCCTAAAGTGGACAACTGTATAAAGTTAGCCATGCAACTATCACTTAAAATTATTCTTTCTTTTACGAATCATTTGCTGGTGGTTTGCTAGTAATTGCTTGTATAATGAAAATATTTGCTGGTAAATATTTTGATTGTAATAATTTAAAACAGTAAAACAGAAACTAAACGCGTCTAAACGTCAAGCAATTAAAATTTTTTTTTTAATTTGCTTTAACACTCTCCTGAGTGATCGCAGCAGGACGAAAAGACGCACGGAGAGATTGTTCGTTCGTCTACATTTGCACGTTGCAAGTCGTAATCGATTATCGTAGCTTCTTGTTCTCCACCCCATTTATTGCACTAGCTTTTTTTGCAAATTTCGACATAAACGACATAACCACACCATCATAATATATATTATATTGCACATATTATGTGTTGTACGAGTATATTATACATTATATAGTTTGTATCATATATTATATATTACATGGACGATATAATTATACGGATGATAATCATAGCGTGTGGATCGGGCATCGAGGAGTTTTATTTCCTTACCCCAAAATTTGAAAACCAAGCCTAACGTTCAACGGAAAAACCCTCGTGGCGCCATCTAGGCCATTGACCTGCGCGGAATAATCTCAATGCTACAATCTGGAATGTGTTTATTAAAATTTCGAGTCATTGCGATAGTACGTAGAAAAAAATTGAATAAGTTAGCATGAAAAATTCTGTAGATATCTTGACAAAAATTTTTTGTCTTTAATTCATACGGGATTTAAAAAAAACCTCAACTGTACATAGTGAGAATGCGATCTTTCTTGTATTTTCCCGCCGGCGCATCATCATGCGGTGGATCATGCAGCTTATTTCGATCGACGCTAGATGGCGAAACAAGATCAATTCTCGAGCAGAAAATCTTGATTACATCTTCATTATAACAAATTATCAAGAATCTTGATTCTTGATTACAAGACATTTTGCTTTGTCATAGAGGAAGCTTCAGCTTGGTAATTTTTTTTTTTTTGTAGTTTTCAATGCCAATGTATTCAAAATGTGCTAAAATGTCGAGAAATCACATTTTAAAAAAATGTCCGAACGTATATGGTGTGTGTGAATGCACTATGCAGAATTGAATCGTCTGTAACTCGATAACCGGATGAGTTACAGCTCTGTAATTTCGCAGTCGAGTAAAGCATGACAATCCCTTTATTAACTGTAATTTTTATAAAAATTCATATAGCCACTCAGATTTTTTGTCATTTTCAATTTTTCAAAAAATGATGATCGTACTCGCTTTAACTTTATCAAATTTTGCGATATCGTGCTAATTTTTGAAACATAAGTCGACTATCATTTAAGTACGGTCGTTATTGAATTTCGCGAAAATCGTTGGAGGGATTCAGATTTTATTAAATTTTTCAATTTTTGAAAAAAAATGCCTGCAATCGCTTTAACTTTCCACAAATTTTGAAATATCGCGCTAAATTTTTTCACATAATTAAAATCATCCTTCAACAATCCTATATTGTCATTTAATCCGTAGATATTATTAAAGTATTATTGAAGGATTATTTGAGTTGAGCGAAAATCGATGGAGGGGCTCAGATTTTATGAAATTTCGAATTATTAGAAAAGTTGGTAATTGTTTACTTTGACGGCTTTTCCGAAATTTGCAAATTCTTGGATTTTTTTTCGGCTGGCACGTTTGTTTTGGTCCCAATAATGATAATCAGGTGGGAGAGCCTGAAAAAATTAAGGGGTTATGCAGGAATATTCAAAATTTTAAATTTTAATGTTTAAATTTTCAACAGCTCAAATTTTCAACCAAAGTAGAATATCGTTGGAGGAATGTTTTTTTAGTTAATGAGGTGACAATAGATGAAAGGGCTCAGATTTTATGAAATTGCAAATCGAAGGGTCATCTGAATTTTTCAAGAATCGACGATATGGGGTTCAGATTTTATGAAACTTTGAATTTTTCGAAAAATGTACGTGACAATTCTAAATTTCCCGCATTTCGAGATATCCGGCGAATGATTTCTACATAAATAGAATACACGTCGATGCGTTACATACATAATTGAAAAAAAAAAAAAGTTGTAAATTGTAACTTGCCGTAATTTTCAAAATTGTATAAAGCTTTTTTATCCCTCTCTCTCTCTCTCTCTCTCTCACTCACTCTCTTTCTCTCTCTTTCTCTCTCTCTATGACGAAGCCAAAATTGAAAAATTCACTTGCTTCATGAGCGAGTCAAAAAAGCTTTATCCAATTCCGAAAATTACGAGGAACCAATGTGCAAGTTTCAATTTGAAACTTTTTTTAAGGTCTCCGCATCGCGAATGGGTCATCTTATTAATAAATTCGTCTTGTTTGAATAATTAACGTAAAAATGCCTCTAGCAACGACAAACTCGATTTAATAAAGAGCATTCCATCCGATATCTTGAAACACGTATGACGAGAATGTTGCAATGAATCTTTTGGGTAGGTTTTTTTGTGGCAAAATAACTGTCGGGAATTCTCCATACCGAATTATATTTATAATGTAGTTCTCGAGTGCAACTTTTATTTTTCTTTTCTTCTCTCGCAAAGTATATACGACAGATCGCTAGTTGAAATAATACCTCACGACGGGATTCCACGAATTTGGAAACGACTATCCGTATATTCGTGCAACCCCGCTGGGCATATAACGCCTTGCCCGAAACATAAACACGCTTAAACTCGCGTAGCTCGATTTCACTTCAACGCGACTTGCGCTGCGGCAAGATCGAGCGTTCACCGCGGTCCGAATAGCATTTTGATCCTCATTTTGATTCATTTTTCGAGAGTGATCTGGACTGATTTTATCATTTTGAATAAAAAAAATTTTCACGACTTGCAGCTGGTGTGTGGCACGTGTTACTTTATTTTCAGCATAGCATACGTCGTTTTAACGTTATATATGATAAGCTTGTCGGGTATACTTCTGTTCCAGGGCCTATAGAACTCTCAAGATATCGAGGGCACGTGCAGTCGTCCCGTCAAGACCATACGAGAGATTAATAAACTCGCACGCAGCTACTGGCGCATGATAAATATTAATTGTAGACTAATAAATCGACGGTTATAAGGGCGCCGAGAAGCGAAATTCCGTTTGTAAATCAAGAATGGGTTCGATAATGTGACAGCTCTCTGGCGGTCGTGGCGCGTTGCACACGGAATGGCGGTTTAGAGATTCATACTGAAGATTAAAAAAACAAGGCGACAGCAACGCCATCGGCGGTAGCGTCTTTCCCCAATCGCTCGGTCAAATCTTTGTCGCGCATTCTAAGATCGAATGCTTCAACCAGGTTTCATGAAACTCTGCAGATTTTTACCTCGGCCCTTGATCTAAAGGTCTATCCCGCGGAACAATAAAATGGACGAGAATTCAGAATGGCAGAGTTCTCAATATAACCGATTAATAAAGCGAAGAAAAAGACAGTATAGCGCCACTTGAGCGAGGAAAAAAAATTATTCAATTGGAATGAAAATTAGTACACGAACTTTTTGCTGGTTCAACTTTGCCAAGCCATATTTCTATATCGCGGGGAAAACACGATGGAGGCAATCGACGCGGTAGGCTAGAATTGTCATCCGATTCGGGATGATTAGCGATAAATGCGGAAAGGAACCATATGTTTTGTTTTTTGCGATCAACTCGAGTCTCGAGATCCGACCAAAAGGGAGGAATAGAACGAACGATACGAATGAGAGAAAGAGAATAAAGCGAGTGTCGGCTCCTTTCTCTGCAGTATAGATATCGGGAAAAGAAGAAGAAGAGACGGGGGAAGCCCAAGTGAGGAGCGATAGAGCACGATTCCACCTAATTGAAGTAACCACAGGGCGCAACGCCGGGAGAGATCATGGCGGCTCTTTCTCTTTCTCTCTCTTCGTCTCCCAGCGGATCTGTGCAAGAGGACATGGCTCGCACAACAATCATTTCACCCTTTCCCCTTTGCCAGCTCTCTCCCTGAAGCTCGATCTTGCCGCATTCTCTTTACGCGCGATCTGCGGCGGAGAGCGCACCGGGCAATTCCGCATCAAATGATCAAATGACTGCCTCCCGTTTCTACTTCTCAAGCCCCTGCCATTTCCGTTCGCACGTGCCTTGCGCACGCTCCCAAGATCACGTCACTCTTTCTATCTCTATAGAGAGAGAGAGATAAAAGTTGTCTTCTTTTATTCGCAGTCACTCGCACTCATCTACCATTACTATGTGCCTGTATGGCATTCGCTGAGCAATCATTAAGGTATTATATCGCCCATGGTATACGTCTAGATCGATCATTTCGTTGGAGAGCAAGAAGATCGCTCCATCTCACTACCAAGCTCTAATTGCGTACTGACCTCTCTGCCTGCGTACTTATTCTCTTCGATCACAACGGAGATTTGTTCCTTAACTTCACAAGAATCTTCCCGATCTCTGTTATCTTGTTTTACAGACATAAACTTTGACACCGGCAATCTTTGAGACAAATTTCCAGAATCGCGATTCCTGATGGTATTTGCTCCGATGAGCTGATGGTGTCACATATGCCTAGTGAATGATTGTCCCTCTTCATGTAAATGGATTTTTTTTCGGGGTGTCATTCTCATTCCGGTTTTATAGCTCCTTCTCTAGCTCTCTCTCATTCACTTGTATAAAATCGTTGCGACAACGAACGAGACGCGAGCGAGAGAAAGATCCGATGCTAAGCATTATAAAACAAGCTTCTTTGGCCACCTGGAGACACGAACACGGGGGGTCTTTCTCTCTCTCTCTCTCTCTCTTTCTTGGATTCTTGGATTCTCTACGTACACGTTGACACAACTCATTTTTACGCGGTATCCCACGCACGATGGGCGGCCACCATAGCCACTCAGGATCTTTCTTCTCTTTCTCATCATTCTACCATAGCAAAGCGCAGCAGCAATCTCGTGTTGTGTGTAACGCTGGGTATACACGTGAGGCACACGAGCAGTGTGTTTATATACGCAAAGAAGACGCGAAAGAGAGAAAGAGAATCCTCACGGCTGGGGACCCCGGACTGAGTAATGGTGCGAGATCTGTGCCGGGACACCGGGGGTCGCTTACACGAACCACATACACACACACACACATACTCACGCATTCGCCCGCAGACGTAGTGCTCGAATGATGCAGCCTCGTCCAGAGCTTCCAGAGCTCGTACCAGGGGTCTCCGGCGGAGGAAAAAAAGGAGAGATAACTATCGGACTGATCCGAGCATCCCAAACGGTCTTCGTGTGTCCGAGAGATCGTGGAAAAAATAAAAACCATATTCCTTATTTCCTCTCTAGTTCGTCATCAACCACCATCCCCGTGGCGTCTATTCACGCACGCAACCGTTCTATCGGGGTTGACTTTTTGACCTGGTATGTACACCTCATTGCACCCTCCCAAACGCAAAGCTTGTGCAAACATATATCGATCGCTAGGAAACAAAAGAACACAGCCCCATATTGCTTCAGGTGTAAAATCGTGCTGGATGCGCCCTTCTGTTTGCCCGTTATCCGATATATGTGTATGAATTCGGTGGCTAACCACGCACGCACCAGAAAACTCTCCAACCGCAATGACCGAGTCCCCGTGAACAGATATAATTCTCTCAGGGTTCTGAGTTGGAACCCCCCTCGATGAAGTCCCATCTCATAGTAACAGATCGAAGATCTGTTACTATTCTACGATCGTACCCCAAAAAGATATAGGGCCACACACGCACGAGATCTTGCTACATATACCGTCAATGACCATTAAACGACACTCAAAATCATACGTTCCCTTTGCAGCTTAACAGAAAAATCTATATGTGTGGAACTCAACAATGCCCCCTGTTTATGTCGCCTCCATTATATGTCACATGGCTTTCACACAACGACACGCCTCGTTATTCAACTCCCCAAAGACTGGCCATTGAAAAATCCTCAAAATGGAAATATACACGCACACGTTGTGGGATACGTATGATAATTTAGGAGTTTAGAGGCTCAAGTAGTTTTCGATTCTTGGGGACACAGAAAAATATATATGGAGATGGCAATGAATCGCGACGAAGGGTGGTATTTTTCTGAGGCTGTGCCCGATCTCACGCAGCTTCGACAACGATGGTCCCTGGCTTGAAGACTTTTCAATCTCTCAAGCCCACACGCGAAATTTTGTGTCACGCTGCTTTTGATTCTTCAAGTTTTCAATGCAATATCGTTTATGGGACGTTGTGTTATAGGCTCGAGAGGACTCTATTATTCGCGCTTTTAGCGACATGACGCCTGTAGGAGGACACAAAATGACTGCCTGGTACTGTACATGCAACCATTCATCGTTAGTGTATTTGACTTAGAAATATTATATCTTGAGATTCTTCAACCGCACTCATACCTCACGGAAGGACTTTCAATGACGACACGTATGTCTTGAATTAGGATGAAAAGAAATAAAAAAAAAGATTTTCCGACCCTGCGTGCCTATCAACGCCGTGATGTTTAGGCGGCTGTAGATAAATTCAATGGGGTATACGGTTACTTTACGTACATACATATATATTAATAGAGAAATTAGTCGAGATAGCGCGGCTAGACGTACGCGAAGTTGTGTCTAAAGTCTTTTAGGGTGCTCGAGGATATATGGCGTCGGCGGCGACACAGAAGCCTTCAAGAGGCCATTTGACGAGTGTTCCGTGGCCACAAGTATTATCGTGTACAACATCGCTGTGGAAAAGCCAAAGGACGTAAACGAGCCATAATCAAACCCTCGGAAAATACAGGCTTTGAGTCAACGAAGTCAAGGGTCTGCTGTGAGGGGGGGGGGGGGGGCACGCTGAGATTAACGGACAAGACTGGAGTATACGATAGACATTAGCTCTCCGGTAGCAGAGAATATGATAAGGGCAGGCGTTGAAGATCTTTACGAAGGCACACGATCCCCATATGAACATGTGGCACGTGGCGTTTCTTCAAATCCTGTTGAAGCTCCCGACAAAATTATCGTGGACGCGAGAGGTTTTTTTTTTTCAACACGTGCAGCAACGCTGAGTATTTTTTCGAACAACAAAATTTTAATTTCCCAGCTAAACGATATTACATTATGAATTTGTTGATAATTGAATCAATGTCACATTAATTCGCGTGCTGCGATTTTTTATGTTTTTTTTTCCTTCCAAATATGTGAAAAGCAGAGAAGAAGCCTTTAAGTATTGTTTCCTTTGGTTTTCGTGGATTTTGGATGAATTTGTATGCGTATACAGTCACAGATGCGTTATGCGGTAGCAAATTTATAATTAAATAAATCCTACACGACGAAATTTTTTCGACGGTGATTTAAATGTGACTCGGTTGAAATATCACAGGAACGATGTTGTAAATCATAAGCGTGTATAATGTTAAAAGAGAGGGATTGTATTTATTGCTGTACAAGTCGTATTATGCGAAATTTACAACTGCTTCGCGTGTATAGCCGGTGGGCCTTTAGCAAACATTATTTAGCAGAAAGAGAGAGAGAGAGAGAGAGAGAGAGAGAGAGAGAGAGAGAGAGAGAGAGAAGGACATATAAATATATGTATTATTAAAAGAGAGAGAGAGATGAGGAATAAGGAGAAAATAAGCGCATATTTTGTGTGCTCGTGAGAGCCTTTTCTTTTCCTCCCGCGAATACATACACCGTTTAACATTTCTCCCACGGGAACTTTTTCCACATATTTATTTACTTCCTTATCACGCACTTGCCCCGCGCGTTCGTTTCGGAGTACTTTTTTTTTTTTTTTTGATTCCGGAGACAAAATTTATGACTTTGTCTTTTTTTCTGCTTCCTCCTCTTTCAGTTTCGTATATACGAGATCGCAATCTCTTTCCTTTATTTTCTCATGCATTTTTCTCTCCTGAGATTCTCAGAAGTTGCGCCACGTCAAATATTGTTTGTACATCCGCACACGCATACGGAGCAAATTCGTAAATTTCGCGAGTCGACAGTCGATTTTTCGATGTTTCTTTGGGTCGTGCTCATGGGCGATGACGAGCAAGGGAAGGGGGGGGGGGGGGAAGAAAAAAAAGTTTGGTACCATTTTTTTTTACCTCGAGAATTCACAACGTGGGTGGCAACAATAGCTCTCTCACGTTATGGGACGTTCGTTCTCGCCCAAACGGGATTGTCTTCGTGGCCTGGTATATAGCGTCGCAGGGGCAACGGACATCAGAGGTATATGTGTATATGCATTTATATATAGTGGAGTGAAAGACTTGGCTGTCCAGCAAAGCAGGATGATCGATTGTACGAAATGAACGACCGTCAAGACGGAAAGTTGTCCAATGTATACAAGGATATACAGCAGCACACCAGAGAGATCACAAGTCACAGGGAGCCATGCAGGCATCAGCGCTAGAGATCGGTATACACATGCATCAAGGCATATATATATATATATATATATATATATATATATATATATATATATATATGTGTCAATCATGACTCGATACACTCGAATCTGCTTCTGCGCTGCTGAATCTCCCGATGTATCGATCGTATAACGATGATCCGACAGATCCTCGCGCGCGGCATGCAGTCAAGATCTTATCTGAATTTAACGCGTTCGCGTGTGCCTCGTTTGAGAATTTCTTTAGGTCCCTCTACCTTTAGCTCTCATATACTCCCTTATATTATATGCATTCAAAGAGAAAAAGATAAAGCGGACAGCATTGGAGGCACCGCCGCGCCGGTGCGCGACTCCGGCAGTTTCCGATTTTAAGCGCAGTTTGGTCGCGGCCAGTACTGAGTTCGGTGACCGCTTAACCGTGCCGCGGTTTGCACGCTGACTATACCGATGAGCGAAAGATAGTTTTTTCCAAGTTTCTGATGGTAGTATAACGGAGAAAAGTCAGTAAAATGATAGCCGCCTGTATCGGCCTGGTTTTACGCAGTTTCACTGTACCCTCGTGCAAATGCGATACATCAGCGCATAAGTAAAGTGTGGCTGCGGAAAATACTCTGGTAAGGGTCTCAAGAAATGAAAGAATTTGTGTATTCCAATTTAGTGGATACTGCGTGAATTTTACTCGAATAAAGTAATTTCTTTATTGAATGACCGCAGATTATTGCGAGAAATGTTTAATGTGGTTGACACATTTTTTTTTATGTGAAAAAGAATACGTATTTGAAATTTCTGAGCTTTGTCGGAAGTTATGAAAAAATCTTTGTTTTTTTTTTTAAATATAAATTTCTGATTAATTTTCGACAGATTTTTCCCACCACTTTTTCACGAGTTACACGATGAATTTTGCTCCCATGTATACATCTCGATGTAGAATAAAAAAATGCAGCATCAATTACAAATATAGGTTGCTCCATACAAGGGGAGCAGTAGCGCGGTGGTAACGTTTCCGGCTCACACGCAGTGGCATGCGATGGGGCCGGGTTCGAGATTCCCACCGCCGGCGCCGGTACCAGTAGAAAAAAATTTTTTAAGTGCTTTTTCCGGGACCCCGGTGGTTTGGAACCCACCTAAAAAATATAGGTCCAAAGGAAAGCAGCGCCTTGGTGTGGTATGACCGAAAGGCTGCGAAGATGTCTCGGATTCGATTCCCGATGCCGTACCTAGCACCCCTGGCAATTTGTGCAACCACGTTTTAACCACCTAAACGACCGGTCATACGACCGTCGCTATTACGGTTGCTTTTGACAAAAAAACGACCACCTGCAACCATAGATGCAACCGGTTAAACGACGGTCGTACGACCACTTCATGGTAACCAGATAAGATAATAATGAAACGGTTACACGATCATCAGACGACGGTCACACGACCATCAGACGACCGTCAAACGACCATTCCCTGGAAACTGACGATTTCCGGGCAATTTTTTGCAATCACTTTTTGTTAAAAAGTGATATTTTTGCAACCACTTTTTAACCACGAAAACAACCGTTTCGATTTGTCCAAAAAGCAACCACTCAATAACCTCAAATGCGACGGTTGCAAGTACGATCGCAGGTGGCTGCTGTAGAATGAGGCATAGTGAATAAGAATTTCGAATATGAAAAAAAATGGACCACCGAGGGTACAGAGGAATAGGTGGTACAAAAATATAATTTATTATCATCACTACAAAAGCATTATTACGCAGCCGAAAAAGTCAATTTTGTGATTATGGTGCAACAGATGCTAAATTTGGAAAATAAATCGTATACAAGAATGCATGTATTTTTTTATATATTTATATGTACACAAAAAACTTATAATTATAATATTTATTAAAGTAAAATTCTAAAAACAAGGGTAAACGCAATCCAGTTGATTCACGAAAACAAAGTATAACCTCAAAAGGTTCACTAGAATTTTTTTCCTCTGGAAAAAAAAGGAGGCTTTTGTCAGCTTATTGTAACGAAGATCAGAAAAACCTCGTCTCGTTATTACGAGACTTCCCTGCCACGCGTATCTTGCGATTAAAGCAATGAAATTATTGGTTATCGATAATCTTCCCACCCCTCGATTCAGCGTAGTCCGTTTTACGTTTCGTAGTCATTACCTCAAATCGTAGGGGGAAATAACGTTTGGGCATTATGCTCCCTCGAGTCTCCGCATAAATATATTTTGGCATATTAACATGCATATTTATTCGGGTAACGAGCAATCGAATAACGAGACAATTTTATAAGCGTTACCCAGTGGAGAGTACGAGAATATTGCCGACTGTGCACAGCTGAATTTGTCATCACCCAAGCTTACAAAACTTTGAGCGATGACTAATTTTTGGTACAAAAAAATGACATTAAATTGAACGAAAATAGCAATGATTATTGTCATTGATTAGGGAAAAAAATGAAAATAGTTTGAACGAGTTTTACTTAGAGGCGACGTGAAGTTAAATATATTGGTGAACGACAAATTTTTAATTCTCAGCACCATTTGATAATCAAACAAATCGTGACTTTTTTTAAATATTAAAAAAAATGAAATGGTGCTTGAACCACAAATTTGTAGTGGTCCGAGTGAGAACGAATGAAGACTGATGACAAATAATGTACCAACAGTGAAGCTGTAGTAGCGAAAGACATCGATGTTAATGACTTAACGATTAAACCGACAATTATCCTCGCTTTGGAGAAAAAAAAAATCAGTTTCTCGGTTTGTCCTCGCTCACGACACCCGAGTCACGTTTTCGCAGACTAAAATGCGTTCTACCGTTGGTTCTGCGGATTTCCATCCATTCAGGTTGCGCCGGCTGTGAGAGAGTGTCTCTGCGTCCGCAGCCACGACACTCGACCATATCGAAATTCAGCTTCGTCCAATTTTCTGTCACAAAAAAAAAAAAATTTATATAATTTTACGGGGGGAATTTACGTAATTTTTTTTTATGACAATAATCTATCCTTTTTCACGTAAAAAAAAACTTATTTGACCTCTCTAGGCAGCCGGGATGATGCCGAATGCCTGGAGGTTAAAAAATGTTTTTTTGTTTTCTATTAAAATGCCCTATTCTTTGTTTTGCCTCAATTATTTCGTGTCCAGCACACTCATCATCATCGTCATAGAGGAATGAAAAATTTTTACTTCCACTCGGTCGCGAGCCTGCGAGGGACGTCGATGATGGTCGATGATGCAGCCAATGCTTGTGAGCTCGAACGTTTCATGATTTTCGGACACACGCGATCGTGTCTACGACACCCTGAGAACTTCGAACTTTATAAAAACAACGAAATAGAATCCCTCAAACTTACCCAACTCGCGAATTTTTTCTCGATGCTCATCGAGACCAACAAAATTCACAAATTCACATCGACTTTATTCGCACTAAAATACCTCCCTTGCACCCTTACCCGCTGTCGTGGCGTCCAAAACTGTGATTGGTCGGCACTTTACCACCTCGTGTTTCCGTGCATCAGCTATCAGCTGTTAATGAGCCCGTAGCACGCCACGCGGCACGACAGCGGGGCAAGGGAGGTATTTTAGTGCGAATAAAGTCGATGTGAATTCTGTTGGTCTCGAGCATCGAGAAAAAATTCGCGAGTTGGGTAAGTCTGAGGGATTCTATTTCGTTGTTTTTGTAAAGTTCGAAGTTCTCAGGGTGTCGTAGACACGATCGCGTGTGTCCGACAATCATAAAACGTTCGAGCTCACAAGCATTGGCTGCATCATCGACCATCATCGACGTCCCTCGCAGGCTCGCGATCGAGTGGAAGTAAAAATTTTCCTTTCCTCTATGACGATGATGATGAGTGTGCTGGACACGAAATAATTGAGGTAAAACAAAGAATAGGGCATTTTAATAGAAGACAAAAAAACATTTTTTAACCTCCAGGCATTCGGCATCATCCCGGCTGCCTAGAGAGGTTAAATGAGTTTTTTTTACGTGAAAAAGGATAGATTTTTATCATAAAAAAAAAATTACGTAAATTCCCCCCGTAAAATTATATAAATTTTTTTTTTTGTGACAGAAAATTGGACGAAGCTGAATTTCGATATGGTCGAGTGTCGTGGCTGCGGACGCAGAGACACTCTCTCGCAGCCGGCGCAACCTGAATGGATGGAAATCCGCAGAACCAACGGTAGAACGCATTTTAGTCTGCGAAAAGGTGACTCGGGTGTCGTGAGCGAGGACAAACCGAGAAACTGATTTTTTTTTTCTCCAAAGCGAGGATAATTGTCGGTTTAATCGTTAAGTCATTAAGATCGATGTCTTTCGCTACTACAGCTTCACTGTTGGTACATTATTTGTCATCAGTCTTCATTCGTTCTCACTCGGACCACTACAAATTTGTGGTTCAAGCACCATTTCATTTTTTTTAATATTTAAAAAAAGTCACGATTTGTTTGATTATCAAATGGTGCTGAGAATTAAAAATTTGTCGTTCACCAATATATTTAACTTCACGTCGCCTCTAAGTAAAACTCGTTCAAACTATTTTCATTTTTTTCCCTAATCAATGACAATAATCATTGCTATTTTCGTTCAATTTAATGTCATTTTCTTGTACCAAAAATTAGTCATCGCTCAAAGTTTTGTAAGCTTGCGTGATGACAAATTCAGCTGTGCGCAGTTGGCAATATTCTCGTACCCTCCACTGGGTAACGCTTATAAAATTGTCTCGTTATTCGATTGCTCGTTACCCGAATAAATATGCATGTCAATATGCCAAAATATATTTATGCGGGGACTCGAGGGAGCATAATGCCCAAACGTTATTTAATCAATAATTTCATTGCTTTAATCGCAAGATACGCGTGGCAGAGAAGTCTCGTAATGACGAGACGTGGTTTTTCTGATCATCGTTACAATAAGCTGACGAAAGCCTCCCTTTTTTTTCCAGAGGAAAAAAATTCTGGTAAGCCTTTTGAGGTTATACTTTGTTTTCGTGAATCAACTGAACATTCCGTTTACCCTTGTTTTTAGAATTTTTTGGTAATCGCAAATCACAATATTTGCAAGAGATTAATAAGGATTATCTGTACTACTTTAATAAATATTATAATTATAAGTTATTTTTGTACATATAAATATATTTTAAAAAAACATGCATTCTCGTATACGATTTATTTTCCAAATTTAGCATCTGTTGCACCATAATCACAAAATTGACTTTTTCGTCTGCGTAATAATGCTTTTGTAGTGATGATAATAAATTATATTTTTGTACCACCTATTCCTCTGTACCCTCGGTGGTCCATTTTTTTCCATATTCGAAATTCCTATTGACTATGCCTCATTCTACAGCAGCCACCTGCGACCGTACTTGCAACCTTTGCTGCAACCGTCGTATATGAGGTTTAGGATGGTTGACTTTTGGTCTCAAAGCAACCGTTGCATATGAGGTTGTTTTTGCGGTTGATAAGCGGTTGCAAACACAGTTACAAATATTGCCAGTTGCAAAAAATTGCCCGGAAATTGTCAGTTTCCAGGGAATGGTCGTTTGACGGTCGTTTGACGGTCGTCTGATGGTCGTGTGACCGTCGTCTGATGGTCGTGTAACCGTTTCATTATTATCTTATCTGGTTACCATGAAGTGGTCGTACGACCGTCGTTTAACCGGTTGCATCTATGGTTGCAGGTGGTCGTTTTTTTGTCAAAAGCAACCGTAATAGCGACGGTCGTATGACCGGTCGATGGACGGTCGTT